>CM035115.1:42654751-42962289 GCA_020205555.1 Panax stipuleanatus | reverse complement strand
CAAATATTCGTTGTTTGAGGATGAGGGAATATCGGATTGTGTGAGTGGTGCTTGGGTTTGGTGTATGGGTGAGGAGGCTGGTCTATGTATGGGATAGTTGGCTCGACGATTTGGTTTGGTGGATCGATGGTCGTGGTGTCAGGTTGTTGCTCCACGACCATGAATCGTTGATCGATGACCATGGAGTCACTGACAGAAGATGGTATTATAATTGAAAGTTGGTCATTTGGTTCATCAATTACAGAGTTTTAGGACTCTGTAACTGGAAACTGATTTAGTGGGTTGAGAACCACTTCCATCCACCTTAGCAGTTCCTTAAATTGATAAAATTTTGGTAGAGGACAATGATTACCTTGAAAAGTAGGATAAAGGGTACCTCATGCTCAGTCTTTGAAGACGAATGATTCGTGATCAGCTTTCGAGAAAGGTTGAGGGTGCTTGGGAATCCTTGGGCTAGCACAGAAATTGTTGGTTAAGCTTTGTATACCAGAACATGTGATCCCAAGAGTTGAGAATCAGAGCTCTATGAAAGGACATCATAGGTAAGTAAGAAGAATAATTGATTGTAGTTAGCCCTCCATTCTTCATTCCTGTACTCTGCTACAATCTCAACTTCTTCCTCTTCTTCTCTTTCTTCATCACCTTCTTCAGCACCTTCATCAAGGATCTCCACCATATCAACCATACCAGCATCTTCCATTGTTCATCAGCACTCTCCATCTCTACAACTTCAATACCTTTTATTTCTACAGCTCCAGAGTCTTTGATTTTTTGAGGGGAAGAGGGGGCTTCATGAGCAGCTTCTGATTGCTCCCCCTCAGCTGGAGCACTTTCTGGTTCAGGGCTTCGAGAAACTCCCCTCAACTTGAGCTGTGCTCCTCAATAGCTTCTGGCAGCTCTTCCTCAACATGAACAATAGCTTGATCAGATATAGTAGAGGTTACTGCACTGTTGATGTTAGCTATTACTTCAACAATGATCTGGTCTCATCCAAGGATTCATTGTGAGAACCAGAAGCTTGAGACTTGGTTCTCTGTTCAGCTTGCTCAGCTGCAATTCTTCTTTCTTCTTCCTTTTCTTTCATCATTGCTTCCTCATTGACAAGGCAAACTTCTTGACTATATTTCTCCTTGTTCTTCTGGGCTCAGCCACAACAATAAACTCTTCAGCTTAGCCATGATAAAACTATTGTTCAGGTTGAGAGCTGTGCAGCACATTCTTCTGGAATGATGGTAAGTCTGGACTCCACGATGGGTGAGATTGAGGACTCCACGATCGCGGTGAGTGTAGACTTCTTTGCTTTATGACTGCGTTTCTTTTTCTGAGACTCAGAACTTCCTTCTGCCTTTTTCTTCCCTATGCTTCTTCTTCTTCTCCTTCAAGACTTCTTTATAGATTCAGTCACTTCCAGAGTTAGTTCCCTTTGTGTGGAGTGACCTAGAACTTCAGTGTCAGAATCCCCTTGGAGCACATCAGTTGTTGAGCCTTGAAGCTCTTCTGTCATCTGAACACTCTCTTTCAATTTCCTTTTCCCCTTACTCTTTCTGACCAGATGTGGAGGTTTTTCTAGTTGACTTCTTCCTCTTCATCAGCTTCCCTCACCACAAACATGTTTCCCTTCAGGTCAGGTTTCCTCACATCACCAGTCCTTCCACTAGACTCAGACATCATCTTTATGTTCTCTGCAGGGTTCCTCTTCCAATTTTCAAAGAGTTGCTGGGTCATTCTTCTGTTGGCGTTAATGGGTGTACCTTCCTTTTCTCCAATTTTATCTCCCAGAGCAGATTGGAGAATAATGCTTATAAATCTCCCATAGAGCATCTTGCATGCGCTCTTCGCCTTCTTCGAGCTGAGAATCCACTTTCCAATCCATCCCATGAATAAAGCCCCATAGGAGTTGGGCTTTGAAGCAGATGGCTGTCATGGCTTCAGTTGGTTCTCATTCACAGAGTCATGGCCAGAGCTTTTGCAGCAGATGCACTTCCCAACAATGTCAGCCAGAAACTCGTACTTTTGGGGAAATTCTTTCTTCTTGTATCCCTTAATGTCTTTGAGTTTCTTGTGGTGCATCTTCTTCAGTCCTTCATGGAAGTCGATGACGCTTAGAGATAAGAGGCTCTTTGATTTAAACCCTAAGGCCATGTTTATATCTGCAGCTTCGAGCCGAATCTGCACATTCTTGACCTTCGTTGTGATGACGTCATTCTCAAAGACTCCATTGCAGTAGAACTCTTTCACCATCTTTAGGTAAATCTTGTGCTGGTGCTCAGAGCTTCTTTGAGACCTGCTCTCTTCAGAAAGATAGAATCTTGTGAAACTGTGGATCGACGGTCTTGAACTCATCGAAGCACAACTGATAGCTGGATAAAACATTGGAAGCAGTCATTAATTTCTTTGTTTTTCCTAAGACGAACAAAATTAGCTGAGCGTACTAATCTAGGGTTTCTTGAGAGAGAGAGAGAGAGAGATAACTTTGAAGTTCAAAGGTGAACTGACAAAAGGACATTTCAACGTATTTGTTACTTCTCTCTTCATGTTCTGCAGAGTGGTAGTGTTCTGCAGGGCTCCACGATTTTAAATCATATGAAAGACTGATTTGTCCTTAGCTCCCCCTAACTAGTGTATCCTTGAATGACTACGATCTTCAGGGCTACTCCACGATCGTTGATTTCATTGTTGAAACTGCTCCGATCGTTGTTTTCTACTCAAGCTTCTGCATTGGTCCTTGTGATGTATTCTAAATCAACACTTCTTCTAGGTTAAGGTTGCTCAGAAAAGGCCGACCTCTTAGTTTAAAACTAAGTGCAAGGTTTATCCCTGAGGCGTTTATCAAAAAAATTGCTTAAACTTGGTAGTAATGCTGTCATCACGTTAGACTTCTCTGCCATGTCGAGACTTCTCCACGATCGTAGATTCACTTTGTCATCTCTACGATTTTGACATAGCCTTTTATCTGTATGGTTAGCACTAACTAGAGCATAGAATTTATGGTTATAAATTTAACTTCCTAACTCACTTATTAGTTTGTTAAATCTGGATTCATCTAAGGGTTTTGTAAAGACATCAGCAAGCTAGTTTTCAGTAGGGATATACTGTAAAGATATAGTTCCATTTGAACATGATCCCTAATAAATGATATCTTATTTCTATTATGCCTTGAGAGGACTCGAACCTCCACGCTCTTTAGCACGAGATTTTGAGTCTCGTGTGTGAACTAAGAGCGCTTTCTTATCAGAGAAGATAAGACTGTAAAGAAACCTTTAACCCCAATACATCTTTCCTGGTGGAAAAAGCTATATCCAGTACCGGACCAATGATTTGGGTATGCTTAGTCCTAGAATGCATGACATATTATGTGTTATTGATATGGCACTTGTGTTATCACAGTGAACAGGTATAGATTTGAAATCAAATCCATAATCTGCTTGCTAGTTCTTCATCTATAGGATTTGAGCACAATAGCTGCCTGTAGCAATGTATTCAACTTCCGCTGTTGAAGTTGATACTGAGTTTTGCTTCTTCCTAAAACCAGGACACCAGTCTGTTTCCTAGCAGTTGACAAGTGCCACTGGTACTCTTTCTTCAACTTTATAGCCTGCAAAATCAGCATCTGAATATCCTGTCAGTTCAAAGGAGGACCCTTTGGGATACCAAAGTCCCAAGTGAGGTGTGCCTTTGAGATACCTGAAAATTCTTTTTACAGCAGTTAAGTGTGATTCCTTAGGATTAGCTTGAAATCTAGCACATATACATGTAGCAAACATAATATCTGGTCTACTGACAGTTAAGTACAGAAAAGAGCCTATCATACCTCTGTATTGAGTAATGTCAATACATTTACCTTTCTTATGTTTGTCAATCTTAGTTGCTGGAGTAATTTGTGACGCCCCCAAATTCGGACCGCCACTTGGTCACTCGAATTCGGTTTGTCACGTTCTAATATCTAACACCACAATAAATATTATGACTAAATGTCGCATCGCACAGCAGAATAATACACAACTAATACCTAATAGATTACATTTAATTAATATAATTTATTCACGTCCCAAGGTCTCATAACTTAAACATCGCTTACATAGCTTAAACATAACTTAAGCATACATAACCTTAACTAGTACATAATAGAATAAGTTCTTATTACAATCAAAGGTTCTACATAATATTAAGCTACTCAGTAGTCTTTCCTTTGCCCTTGTCGGTGCCCGAGGGTCCGCACTGTTCTGCCTTAACTGAAATATTTTAGGGAAAGCAAGAATGAGCAACAAGTTGCTAAGTAAGTAATATAACAACAAGGGTGAGTATTATAGTTCTCGAATCTCAAAAAGGGTATAACAAGGTATGATATTTCAAGGATAGCAAGAATATCAACAGTTCTCAATAACAGTCGCTAAGGACAGAATAATATCAATATGATTCAATACTAAATCAATTTAAGATTTCAACATAACTGAATACTGAGCAGTCACTAAAGACTATGAAATCTTACTAGAATTAACAGTAATATACTGATAATCCAAGAAAACAAGTACAACAGGTGATCAGCCTAAAGTACCCTATATTATGCATAACATTTAATCATACTTAAGTGCGCACGTCGGTCTCCCGACAAAATTATTTTCCCTTCAAAGAAAGTTGTTCAACTCAGTTAACACAAGAATTCCGCACCATTCAATTGGTTTGGACAGCTTTCTAATCATGTTATAAGTCTAGCCGAATCAATTGGCATAGACGGCTCTTTAAATAAATAAGCGAACAATTATAAGTTCAATATGATAGTAGTGTGCATACAAGCCAATCATGTATGATGATAAAGCACATACTTTGTAAATAATTTATTTATTTATTAATAAATATTCATTTAATGCATTTAATTATCTACATGGTACTGTTTTAAATATGTAAATAACCCATAGTTTTAAGCAATGCTTTTAGAATCATGATGAGATCATGCTAATGAGATCTAAATTCTTAGAAAGCTTAAAAACTAAAATACTTCCCAATTGTGGGATTACTAAAATGGGAATTAGTAAATCCGGATAGATTGGTACATATGTTGCTCGCTCATTGATGAGGATGACTGATCTCATGGTCATTTGTGTGAAGACACTAAAGCAAGTATGTAGGTGCTTATTGGAGAATAAGTTCACTGAACGTGACTCGCTATGGAATACCTAATGGAGTTTTACTCGCCTGTCAATAGGAATTCCTAATGTGATAGTAGTACAAGTGATCCTTGGACTTGAGATCATCATAGTATCTTGTATGTAATAAATTATACTTTAACTTATTCCTTAAGGCCTTTTAAGGCATATATAGGGTATGTTTGGGTATAATGAGTTTCATATAGAGATAATGTATGATCAATAAAGAATCTACCACCTCTAGTAAAAGGGAGATATGTCCTATGTGATTCGTTAAATGACAAACTAGGAATCCTTGGCCAAGGTAGAATGAAATTAGAAAGAGGTTTCTAATTTGTATTATTTGGAGTTGTGCATTTTCATCGAAATACATATGATTAAATAAATTAAGACTGACAGTAAATCCATGTCTTATATTTTTGGGACATTGTATGGTGGAAGGATGAATTGTACAGTAACTATTAACTCACAGGTTCTTTTATGATTAATGTTGAAATTTATATTATCTGGAAAGTCGTTGATCGCTAGGGAGGCTATCCCTATTGTAGAATAAATATTATTTATTTAAATAGATTATTAGTTTAATTTATTTATTTAAATAAGATTAGAATTGTTCTAATTGATTTATTCACAACCGGTTTAATATGGAGAACCTAAAGGGTCACACCATAAAAGGAAGAAGAATTATTTAGAAGAAAATGGTATGATAGTAATAATGCATTAAGTATAATTAATTTAATCTATGGTGATAGAATAAATTAATAGCTTAATGTTTATTATTTAATATTTTAGAATATTAAATAAATTAATAAGAGGAGTCTTATTAATATTATTATTATTATTTTAATTCTAAAGGAATTTAGGAATTAATATAATATTAGTACTCTCTCACAATCTTAATAAGATTAGGATATAAATTAATTAAAAGGGTGTAATTAATTTAATATTAAAACCATATTCTAATTGGATTAGAAGGGTTAACCTAATATCTATATAAGAGAGTCTATATCAGAAATAAGGTACGTGAATTTTTCCAAAGGTTGGGAGTACACATATTCTATAGAGTAGAAACAAGGGTTAAGCCAATAACCTATCTTCCTGAGTTCTTCATCTTCCTTGGTGGATCACCATTAGAGGCCAAACATTTGGGTGGCTGACATTGATCAAGGGAAGGAGCCACTACAGAGGAATCAAAGGAATCAAAGGAGTAGAACTTGTACCTGAGGAAGCTTGGATCTTCAAAGGTATAATTCATCCTCTACTTCTATGTATTGACTGATAATTAATGCACAAGAAAGATCATGGTTAAGGGTTTGTAAGAAAATTTTAAAATCTAATTTTTCATCCCTTCCGCTGCGTTTATGTAATTTGATTGAATGCTTATGTTTCTAGCAAACCCAACAGTGGTATCAGAGCCAATCTTGTGCTAATTATCAGTTTATATGATTCCATACATGTATGATATGCGATTGGATCGAGTTCTTGGGTAACAAATTTTTTTCAGATTCTGCGAAGCTGCGCCGATGCAAGGCCTTCTTGCTGCGCAGCTGCGCCGGTGTCTGTTCTGGTTTTCATGCTGCGCAGCTGCATCGGTTCCCTTTACATTCCTGGCGCAGCTGCGCCACTGGACAGGAACTGGAAAATTTTTCTTTGTTTTGATTAATTAAATAAATGGTTTATTTAATTAATAAAGGTTTAAAATAAAGATGTTTATTTATATGAAATATATTTTAGAATTGCTAAAATTAAAGAGTTTAATTGGAATTGTTTTTGAATCAATAAAGGAGTTTATTTTTTCAAAAATAAAGTTTAGTAAACTTTTACCCATTAACTGGTATTAATACATATATAGAATGAATTTACTTTTATAAGATGAATAAGTTTTATTGATACGTATGATGATATGCATATTAATAAAAGGGATTGATTATGGACTATGACCAATGTGATTGGATTTTATTTTGGATGAATGTTTAAATGTATAGGTTTTATAAAATGGGGTCTGCGTACCTCGTCTTTTCTGGTTTTCTTCTTATTGTAAATTCTATATCTCCTATGTACTTCCCCTTGACTGTTGATCAATATTTCTATTTAAATGAAATAGTTTATGTAGTAGGATTAGTTAGAATTTTGAAGAACTGGAGATCAAGGAGTAAGGAGCGCTTGAAGACCAATTTGTATGGAGCCCGAATTTAAATGTAATCGTTACGTTTAATTTAAATTCTTGCACTCCTAGGTTTTAACTTTTGGTTCACTTGGTGGCTTAGTGAACCAAACTAGAATAAAAGTCCATAATCAATTCGGGTAGAATATAGTATTTTATATTGCATGCTAAATATTATATATATATATATATATATATATATTATATTTATGCAAACATGCTTCGCATGTTTAATAAAATTACGCGTATTTTATATATATGTGCATGCGCGCTAAACAAGATGAGACAAATAATAACAAACCCCTCAAAGAAACAAGATTAAGTCCGAAGCGTTCAAAGATATTTGAAATATCGAACGTCGCCTTCTAGCATGATAAATTAATAGAGTATTAAATATTTAATATAAGCTTGTTGTGCTATCCACAAGGCGATTATTGAGAATTTTAAAGTTAATTAATCACATTTGATGCTTATCAAGAAAATTAAACGATCTAATCTTGTTGTTCTATCCACAAGGGCGAACATTTTTCTTTTTTGAATTTATGGAAGTGCTAGGCTGGACTTAACTTAAATCATTTTAGTTCGGATGTGCACACACATGACCATTATGATTTAAGAGGCAGAATAAAAGGAATTACATGGTGATGTAATTGACAAGAGTTGTTTACCTATTTATTTGTATATCACTTGTTGTGCTATCTACAAGGTTATATACATTTGAAATGGGATCCTTATTCTAACTAGCAAATCTTTAATTAGATGTTGCCGAACTATATAAGTGAGGGTAATATAGTTTGATGAAAATAGTGGGAGATACCAATTTAAAATAAAGACCTAAATTTATTTTGGTATGCAAAGTTATAAAATGAATGTTTGCTAAAATGTTATCTTTTTCACATGCAGAATTTTAAAAATGTCTAAATCACTAATCTCACTACTAGAGCATACTTGATGCAAATAAACTTACCGGGCCGAATTATTGAGGACTGGCTAAGAAATCTGAGAATTGTTCTCACTGCTGAAAAGATTTCTTATGTCCTAAATTCAACTGTCCCTGAATCTGTTTCAAAAACAGCCTCTAGGAAGAGATTGTCACTTTTAATAAGTGGCAAGATGATGCATCTGTGGCTCAATGCATCATGCTCAATCCATGAATAACGAGCTTTAGCGTCAGCACAAAAAATGGATGCTCCTGCTATGCTGCTTCACCTCACGGAGTTGTATGGTGAACAAGTAGGACTGCTAGATATGAGATATCTAAAGAGCTCTTCCGATCTCGGATGACCGAGGATACTGCCGTTGTGACTCATGTCCTGAAAGTGATCATTTGATTGAACGCTTTGGACGGCTTGGGTTCGTCATGGATGGGGAGTTGAGTCAAGACTTGGTCTTGCAGTCACTTCCTGAGACCTTCTCGCAGTTTGTGGTTAATTTTCACATGAATAAGCTAGATGTCAGCTTGCCTGAGCTGCTTAACATGCTGAAAACTGCAGAAGGTCACTTCTCATCCAAGAAGAACCATGCCTTGATGGTGGATTCTTCCAATAAAAAAAAGAGGCCCAAGGTGTCTTCTGAAAAGAAGAAATCCAAGAAGGCTAAGGGAAAGGGAAAAGAAAGGAACAAAAGAAACCTAAACCAGCTAAAAGAATGTGCTTTCATTGCAACGAGCCGGGACATTGGAAGAGGAACTGCAAGAAGTTTTTAGTAGAGAAGAAGCTCGGAGAAGCTTCGACTTCCAATTAAGGTTTGTTTATGATTGAAATTAATTTTTCTGAAAGTCGTAATTCTACTTGGGTATTGGATACCGGCTGTGGGTCTCACATATGTAACACTGTGCAGGGACTGGTCAAAAGTAAAGAAAGCTGAACATGAAGAGGTGATCCTACGAGTGGAGAATGGAGCAAAGGTTGCTGCATTAGCTGTAAGAACTTATTGTTTAGCAATGCTTTTGGGCAAGTCCATTATATTAATAACTGTTATTAGCTCCGAATATTATTAAAAATATTATTTCAATTCTGTATTGGATATGGAAGGTTTTGACGTTATTATAAAGAATAATGGTTGTTCTACTTATAAAGACGATGTTTTATATGGTATTGAAAATTTGCGAAATGGGCTTTATATACTTGACTTGCAAGAAATATATTTTCAAATTGAACAAACTAAAAAAGAAAAGAGATGATATTAATTATACCTACATGTGGCACTGTAGACTCGGTCATATCAATGAAACAAGATTATCCAAGTTGCATAAGGATGGGCTCTAGAGCTATCCGATTATGATCATATCCAACTTGTGAATCTTGTCTCATGGTAAAATGAATAAATCTCCTTTTAGTGGAAAAGGAGAAAGAGTTACAGAGTTGTTGGCATTGATTCACACAGACGTTTGTGGACCTATGATAACAAGTGCACGGGGTGGGTATTCTTATTTTATTACTTTCACTGATAATCACTCAAGCTTTGGATATGTGTATTTAATGAAATACAAATCAGAATTATTTGAAAAGTTCAAAAGTCAGAGTGAAGTAGAGAAACAAACGGGCAAGAGTATTAAGATACTTCGATCAGATCGAGGTGGAGAATACTTAAGCGTGAGTTTCTCAATTGTCTCAAAAAAATGGTATAATCACAATGAACTCCTCCAGGTACACCACAGTTAAATGGAGTATCTAAAAGGAGAAATCAACACTGTTGGACATGTTCGATCCATGATGAGTTTTACCGACCTTCCAATTTTCTTCTGGGGTTATGCCCTAGAAACGGCTGAATACCTACTTAACAAGGTACCTACAAAATCTGCCCCAAAGACTCCATATGAGATTGGAAAGGGGGAAACCAAATCTTAAGCATGTTAGACTTGGGGTTGTCCATCTATGTTAAAAAGTTTGAAAATGATAAGCTACAGACTAAATTCGATAAGTGTAGATTTGTGGGATACCTAAAGAAATCGTAGGGTATTATTCTATCATCCAACTGATCAAAAGGTGTTTGTTGCGAAACATGCTGCCTTCTTGGAGAAAGAGTTTATCTATGAAGGGGTCAGTGGGGTAAGATTATATCTTGAAGAAGTTCAAGAACCACAAATTATCAAGGATCAAAGTCAGGTACCTAACCAAGTAGTAGAGCCTACTGTACCACACCCTGTTCATAAATCTGGAAGAGTACCGATACCTAAGAGGTATGGATTCGTTATAGAGGATGACGATGAGGTACACATCATGACTGATGATGATCCATTGAATTACGAACAGGCTATGAGTAATAAAGACTCAGGGAAATGGCTTGTGTATACCCGAGAATTTCCATATATTATTAAATAATATATTAATGGAAATGAGAATTTATTTGAATATAAATGATTTTGGTTATGAGATGAATTAATTCAATTATAATAATTGAATAATTATAATAATTGAGAAATTGGTGGTTTGTGATAAACTCGTTGATTGCCTTGTGTGGCACAGTGACGTAATATAAGAATGATTATATTAATTTAAGCGAACAATTAATCTATATTAATTGTTAATCGAAGAATATTAATTAACTGTTAAAATATAATGGGATTGATTATAATATGTGATTATTATTATTGCAAGAAACATAATAATAATGAGCAACGTGTTTATAAATATAATAAGATTTATCAAAGTGATAATTAATCATATAAGGGTTAATTAAATTGTTTGGAGGTTAACAATTATATTGATTATGTAGGATATGTGTATATTTAATTAATATTCAATTTATAAGATGAGAAATTATATGTGCAAGCATGCGAATTAAATGTATAGTAACTATATGTTATGATATGTGTAGGTGACAAATGATGTGTGGATATACATTAAAATAATGTCATGGATCTATTATAAATAATTGTTGAGTAATACAATTTAATAATATATGATATAATGTAATAGTATCCGATTGTATTATATCGGTAAGATAAAATGTACATAGATTATATGTATTCAAATTGCATTTATTACATTATGGGGAGAACATTGTAATTATAACCTAAGAGTACATATAATATAACATAAGTGTAGCATATAGTCCATTTGTAAGAATGCTGAGATTTGCTTGGCTTGTCCCAATATGATAGTCACTATCTCTTCACACGTGAAAGCATCATGAAGCTAGCCTACTCCTACCTTCTCAAACTCAGCAAAATAGCAATGATCATTGCAAGGGGTGGCCTCAATAGTGTAAGCCAACTGCTAAATACCAACTCTCCCATAACCACCATGCAATCCTCTCTTCCGTTAGTTC
Organism: Panax stipuleanatus; assembly: GCA_020205555.1. Lineage (NCBI taxonomy): Eukaryota > Viridiplantae > Streptophyta > Magnoliopsida > Apiales > Araliaceae > Panax > Panax stipuleanatus. Next base: position 42,950,709 of record CM035115.1, on the reverse strand, counting down.
AAAATGATGAGCAAAGCTATGGACTGAATAATGGATTCTCTATAATAAGCTCTCCTCATTCTTCAGTTCTTTTGCTGAGCATTTTGGCTAAGTGAGACTGAGAGCATATATATTATATATCAGTGTTATTGAGATAGCAGCAAGCTTAAATCATTTACAGAGGTATAAATCCTCTTCGTGTCTTCATTTTCATTTTCTGTCAAAGAACTCCATTGTTGTTCTCTGAGTTTTGTTGAAATTCTTGATTATGCTAAATTGGTTCATGATTGGTTTGTAGAACCCTTATATTGTTGTTATATGAACATACACACATGATGAACCACTGAATAGTCTTTCATTTCCATTGTTCCTCTTTAATTTCTGTAATACATGAAATTCGTAAATTAGTTAGAGTTCATGAAATTGGGAATTGATAATTGCTATTGACTGTTATATAAGCATATATGTGTTAGTAAGTTAAACAAGTCTAATAGCATTTGGGTATGTTGAAATCGATGAAATGGGAGGTTTTGGTCGGATTTTGCTGCAGTCTGAACTGCAGAAAACTGCCTCGACGCCGCAGCGCCGCAGCCCGCGCCGCAGCGCCGCAGCAGCGCCACTCGCGCCGCAGCGCCAGTAGTGAGCTCTGCCGCGCCGCCGCCAGCCTCTGTGTTCAGTTTTGCATTCTGCAACAAAACTGTTATGTACCAATTGTTTGATTTTTGTTTAAACAAGCATGGAGCATGATTAATACATATATATAAACCTAATGAGGCAATGTAGCATGTTTTAGTATATTAGCATGCATGGTTAACCAAACGACAATAGTTTGGAAACGAATTTAAAGTTTCATAAACGACGTTAACATATATGAAGCATGTTTACATACTGACCTTGCAAGCACGTTAGTACCACCTAGAGACACATGAAGTGCATGTTAGCTTATCTATATTGGTTCCGTAATAAATATGAACATGTGAACCTAACTAGTGCTCATTCCTAACAAATAGAAGTTTGAAGGTGGATATGATCATGTAAATGCTATATAGTCATTTTGATGTTATGAGCATGTTTAGATAACTTTGAAATATATGAATGAAGCCTTAACTTATATAGGTTTCATAAGGAAGCATGAACATGAGACCTATTAATGAACATACTAACAAAGTATAAGCTTGAACGTGACGTTGGTAGTTATGACGAATTAGAATTTGACATTTATGGACACATGTGATAGTACTCTTAGACTCATTCATGTGTCATGCATATATATACCATGATTGTTGCCATGATTAAAGTTTAGCATAACAAAGCATGTTTTCAAGATAATAACAATGCTAGCTACATATATGCAATACGAGTACTCATGAGCATGACTAATACAAGTTATATGAATATCTTATGTGTTTAAAAGCGACCATGTTAGACCATATGAGTTCGTGTCCTTGAATGGCTTTAAGTATTAACTTAAGAACCTATACCATGTACGATTGGATTTGGAAAAGTTATACAAGCATGAAAGTATCCTTTAAATATGAATACATGCTACGTGATATATATGATGTTACTTGAACCCGATTTTGACGGTTAACTTAAGGAGATGCCGTAACTTGCTAAAATGAAATATATTTAGTATTGATTGTGGTCTTATGTGATATTAATAATATGCAAGCATGTTTGCTAATTGTTGAGATCTTATATAATATGAGAATGCGTTTAAACTCTAAAGAAGGAACGTTAAGGATAGAAATTATATTCTATATAACTGTGTAGCTAGGTAAAACTTAGCTTATGTGTTGATCGTATATTCAAAGAGAAAATGTGAAGTTAAATTATATGACTAATGAATCATATATATACGTAACTGTATTACGATAGGAATTCGAAAGTGTTGATTGCTTTTCGTGGATAAACTACGCTAAAGGCAAGTTCTCTTACTTACACTCTTTTAAAGTGCAAGTATCCTAACCGACGCATTTACTTTATGCAAGGAAAGCTATGATTGTGAAAGTTTCCTAACTTATACTCTTTTACTATGCAAGTATCCTATCTTGTGTATTGCGAACTAGTTTCCTATTTAATCGGTTGAATCGAATTAGCATACTTGAACTCTTATTTCATTAAAGCTATTATTCATGTTGAACTTAGTATTGTTCTTGAATATTGTGAAAGTGTCTATGCCATTTGATTCGGCTGACTTATGTTATTGAAAAGCACCCAAACTAATTGATTGGTGCGGGATCTTGTATTTGACTGAGAAGAACAACCTTCTTTGAAGGGAATATATAATTGTCGGAGAACCGACGTGCACACTTGAGTATGGTTGATTGTTATGCATAACAAGGGTACTTTAGGCTGATCACCTGTTGTACCTGTTTTTGTTGGATTTTCAGTTTATTACTGTCAATTCTAGTAGAAGTTCATAGTCCGTAGTGACTACTCAGTATTCAATTATTTGAAATCTTGAATTGACTTATTATTGAATCATATTGATATTATCCTGTCCTTAGCGACTGATTTGAGAACTGTTGATATTCTTGTTATTCTTGAACTATCAAATCTTGTTATACCCTTTCGAGAATTGAGAATCTTATTACTCACCCTTATTGTATATTACTTGCTGGGCAATTTGTGCTCATTCTTGCTTTCCCTAAAACATTTCAGTTAAGGCAGAGCATGGTGAACCTTCGGGCGTTGATAAGGGCAAGGGCAAAGCTACCAACTAGCTTATGTCTGTTATGTTTTAAATATATTAATATTGTGTGAAGATGATGTAGTAAGACTGGATTTGATTATGTTTAAGCTTAAGTTAGATTATGTAATAAGTCGTTAACTGATATTATTATGTAATCTATTAAGTACTGTAGGTTGCGAGACTTGGGGGAATAATTATAATAAATCATTGTAAATTATTCTAGAATAGATTTTCCGCTGTGATCGTGTGATATTTAATTATTATTATTGTGATGTATTACCATGAGCACGTGATGAACCGAATTCGAGAGACCAAGTGGCGGTCCTGGAATTTGGGGGCGTCACAGGTTGGTATCAAAGCCGTAGTTATAAACCTTAGGAACGAGTGTCCTTAGACTATAACTTAGGAACTTAGAAGTTAGGAAGGAGATAAAACTCATGTAGAGTTTTCCTTGAGAGACTTAGTCTGTTATGAAATGTAACTTCATTCTATACAATGAACTTATTTTTTTTAACATTCTAATGGAGATGCTATTTGTTTGTGTGTTGTGAGTGTAGGATGACAGACACAGGGTACCTAGTAGAGTGCAGAGGAGGAGCCCAGGGATATACATGTAGTATACGAGGCACCTCTAGAGGCTACACCAGTGCAGGCTGTTGCACCGACGAGTCACGACGAGGACGAGATTGAGATAGAGTGATCCAGAGGAGGAGCCGATGGAGGATGAGCCAGTAGAGGACTCTGATGAGGCTACTATAGAGGAACAGATGTTAGGCGAGTACGAGGAGCGTATTCTAGAGTTAGACTGTAGAGTCAGGAGCTGGAGGCAGAGGCCCACGAGAGAGAGTCTGAGTTCCAGAAGCTGAGGGACGAGGACCACCAGAGGAAGCTGGCTATGCAAGAGTTAGAGGTGGAGATTGCCTACCGTAGGGAGGCAGGGATCCAGATGGGGACTCTATTTCACAGGTCAGTGGCTAGGAATGTAGATTTGGCAGAGAAGCTAGAAGAGGTTGAGCAGAGGGAGCTGAGTGAGAAGACTGAGAAAGAGGCACTCCGTACTCAGCTAGAGTTGGAGGTGATGGATAGGTTACACTTCGAGGAGAAGTGGGAAGCGTCCAATGAGAGAGCTGACGACCTTGAGGACGAGGTCAGGTGCAAGAAGAGAAAGATGAACAAGATGGGGTATGTGTTCCGTTCAGCTTTTGAAAGGGTGATTGATGGTGTGTACCACTACCCGGCAGAACAGGGACAGACTCTACATACCTTGAGCCGAGAGCTGGTTGCGTATATAGCACAGTTGGAGTACAAGAGCGCAGTGGAGCGCGGGATGATGGGATGAGATTTCCTTAGTCAGTCTAGTGGTAGTACTAGTTGTGTCTTTATGTATTGTATATACTATGTTGTAATCCCGATCTTTTGTGTAAGATGTGGGATGATGATGTAAACCCCGAGTTAGCTTTTGTTAGAGGGGTAGTATGGTAGTAGGTTGGTATATTCCCCGTCTTTTGTGATATTAGGGGATATATGGATAACATTTATAGCAGTATGCTAGGAAAATCATGTAATGAAATGAAATGGCATATAGAATATAAATGGAAGTTGATTTTAGAAACGTGTTATAAATTTATTCTTTTAGTATTAAAAGAAATACTAAGTGATATACTTGAATAATATAAATGAAAAATTGTGATGCAGATAATGCCGCCCAGACGTAGATTGACAGCACCCGAAGAATCATTAACAACGAGAGGGAACAAGGTAGACCCGATCCAGAAACTGGTAGACTTGTTAGGAGAAGCCTTAAGGGGAAGGACCAATGAACCCGTTCGCACCGAACCCTCAAACTGTGCCAGTAACAACCTTTAAAGACTTTAAGAGTGTAGGACCCCGGAGTTCGAGGGAACTACCGACCCAATCGTCGCACAAACGTGGATCAAAGAGATCGAAAAAGCTTTCACTATAGCTATCGTAGGCGAAGATCAGAAGACGGATGTTTGCCACGTACTGATGAGGGGAGAAGCGAACTACTGGTGGGCAGGCTAATCAACAAAGAGCTGGAGAAGGGATAATAGCTTTGGGATAAGTTTAAGACACTGTTCTTCGAGAATTACTTTCCAAAGAGTATGAAGAATAGGATGGAGGTGAAATTCCTAGAGTTAAAACAAGGTGAGATGACGGTGGCGCAATACGCGGCTAGGTTTTAAAGAACTAGCGCGATTTGCGGAGCACCAAGTTGGTGATGAAGAGAGGAAGATTAGACGCCTTTGAACAAGGGTTTAAGCCATGGCTGTTCAATAAGGTATCAGTTCTTCAATTGATTCCTTGCAACATTACTGGAAAGGCAATCATTGCGGAAGGGGGCAGTGAGGCCTTAGTCTGTATAACAAAGAGAAGAAAGGAAAGAATGCTGGAGGAGAGAATCGACTGAGGAAGCAGCAGTGGAGAAGTCATTGGGAAAGAGAAAGTGGGAGAACTAACAACAACAACAAAAACACAATAATCAATCAGGAATTTTCGTGGAGGTTTCAAGAAGAGGGCTGAAGGATGCCCGAAGTGTGGGAAAGAATCACCAGGGCGAGTGCTGGAAGGGACGTGGCACTTGCTACAACTGCGGACAGGAAGGGCAACATCTCGCCCAACTGTTGAAACCGAAAAAGATACAAGGATGCTTTGCTTGTGGCTCGACGGAGCACCGGATTAAGGACTGCCCAAAGAAGGGAAGTGGCGGGGGTAGTAATCAGCAAGGAGGCAACAAGCTGATGATCGTGGACCGGCACAATCCAACCGCCCAACCGCCAGAACCTTAACATGACCGTTCCAAGACGCCAGTGGCTGCGAAGGATGTGGTGTCAGGTATAATCCCAATCAATGATATAAATGCTTATGTATTATTTGATTCGGGTGCCACCTGTTCTTTTGTATCTGAAGAATTTGCTAGTAGACTTAGTACACCTCGAGAACTATTAGAAAATCCTTTGATCATAGAAGTTGCTAATAAGGAAGTGATCCCTGTAGAATACGTTTATCGAAATTGTCGCGCAAATTAGTAAACATGAACTGAGCGTAGACTTGATTCCTATTAGACTGGGAGAATTTGACGTAATACTGGGAATGGATTGGTTGTATAACCATGCTGCGATAATTGACTGTCAGAACAAATGTGTGAACCTTCAGACTCCGAGTAAGTCTAAGGTAGTGTTTTATGGTAGCTCATCGCTTAAGCAATCGTGTTGCGTTACGATGATGCAGGCCAAGAAATTGTTAAGGAAAGGATGTGTAGGATATTTAGCTTACATCGTTGATACTCGGAAAAAGGGAGTAGAAATTAAGGATATATACGTAGTTAATGAATTCAAGATGTGTTTCCGGACGATCTGCCTGGTCTTCCGCCAGACAGAGAAATCGAATTCGTAATAGACTTAGCACCGGGAACGGCACCGATTTCGAAAGCTCCATATCGTATGGCGCCAGTAGAAATGAAGGAATTGATGATACAATTGCAAGAATTGGGATAAGGGTTACATTCGACCGAGTGTTCTCCTTGGGGAGCACCAAGTGCTATTCGTTAAGAAGAAGGACGGATCGATGAGACTCTATATCGATTATCGAGAATTGAACAGAGTAACGATCAAGAACCGATATCCGCTACCGAGGATAGACGACTGTTTGATCAACTGAAGGGAGCAAAGTGTTTCTCGAAGATCGACCTACGAACAGGATATCATCAACTGAAAGTGAGGGATGAGGACATACCAAAGACTGCGTTTCAAACCCGTTATGGACACTACGAGTTTTTGGTAATGTCATTCGGATTGACTAATGCTCCGGCAGCATTTATGGACTTGATGAACTGAGTTTTCAAGCCATACTTGGATAAATTTGTAGTGGTTTTTATCGACGACATTTTGATCTACTCAAAGACAGAGGAAGAACACGCCGAACATCTAAAGATTATTTTGGAGGCACTAAGGAAGGAGAAGATGTATGCAAAATTTTCTAAGTGAGAATTTTGGATGGAGAAGGTTAAATTCTTAGGCCACGTGGTGGATAAGAATGGAATCTCTGTAGACCCTGCGAAGGTTGAAGCAGTAAGTAATTGGGAACACCGAGAACACCGACGGAGGTAAGAAGGTTTTTTAGGGTTAGCTGGGTACTATCGAAGATTCATCCAAGATTTTTCTAAGATAGCAACCCCGCTGACCAATTTGACTAGAAAGAAGGTGAAATTGTATGGACCGACAAATGTGAAGAGAGTTTTCAGGAGTTGAAGAAGAGATTGAGCGAAAGCACCTATATTATCATTACCAGATAATGCGGGAAAGTTTGTGGTGTATAGTGAGGCATCGCACAAGGGACTTGGCTGTGTGCTTATGCAGCACGGCAAGGTCATTGCATATGCATCACGACAATTAAAGGATTACGAAAAACGATACCCTACTCACGACTTAGAGTTAGCGGCGGTAGTTTTTGCGTTAAAGATATGGAGACATTATCTATACGGAGAAAAATGTAGATATACACGGGACCACAAAAGTCTGAATATAGCTTCACACAGAAGGAGTTAAACATGCGGCAGAGAAGGTGGTTAGAATTAATCAAAGACTATGACTGCGAATATTCTTTATCACCCGGGAAAGGCAAATGTGGTTGCCGACGCTCTGAGCAGGAAAGGAAGGGAGAAGTTGTTTAATTTGACGACTCAGGAAGAGTTGATAAGAGAGATGGAGAAATTGGAGATAGAAGTGAAAGGACCAGAAAAGTCTGGTGAGAAGTTGTTGTAATGGAAGCTCATCCGATATTGTTGGATAAAGTAAAGGAAGCCCAAGAAAAGGATGAAGAGTGTGAGAAAATCCGAAAGAGGATCACAGTAAAATGAGGAAGAAAAAATTTCGAATGGATAAAGATGGTATTTTGAGATTTGAAGGAAGAGTGTGGGTACCAGCGGTAACCGAGTTGAGGGAAGAGATTTTGCACGAGGCACATAATACGACATATTCCGTTCATCCGGGAGGCACAAAGATGTACCGAGATCTAAGGCAACATTTTTGGTGGCCCAATTTGAAACGGGAAGTCGCAGAGTGCGTCAGTAGATGCTTGACTTGCCAACGCATTAAAGCAGAGCATCAGCGGCCAAGTGGTTTACTACAACCGTTAGAAATACCAGAGTGGAAATGGGAGAATATTACCATGGACTTCGTGGTAGGACTTCCAGTTACACAGAAAGGTTATGATGCTATTTGGGTTATCGTGGATCGACTAACGAAGACCGCACACTTTCTACCTATCAAGATCCGCTACAGTTTGAACCAATTAGCAAGCCTATATGTAAAAGAAATTGTTTCACGACATGGAGTGCCGGTGTCAATTGTCTCTGATCGAGATCCGCGCTTCACGTCCAATTTTTGGAAGAGTTTGCAAAAAAGAATGGGAACGCAGTTGAGGTTGAGTACAGCTTATCATCCTCAAACAGACGGACAAAGTGAGCGAACAATACAAACGCTAGAAGACATGCTTAGGACTTGCGTGATGGATTTTAAGGGAAATTGGGATGACCACCTACCCTTAGTAGAATTCGCATATAATAATAGCTACCATGCGAGTATCGGCATGCCGCCGTACGAAGCTCTTTACGGAAGAAAATGCAGAACGCCATTATGTTGGGACGAAGTCGGAGAACGATGAATACTCGGACCAGAGTTAGTTCAACAAACCGCAGACGTGGTGACAGTGATAAGAGCCAGACTTGTAGCAGCTCAAGATCGCCAGAAGAAATACGCAGATTTGCATCGGCAGGACCGAGACTTCAAAGTCGGCAGTTTCGTATTCTGAAGGTATCTCCATGGAAGGGAAAAATCCATTTCGGCAAGAAAGGAAAATTGAGTCCAAGATTTATAGGACCATTTGAGATACTGAAGCGAGTGGGCGAAGTGGCATACAAAGTTGCGTTACCACCCGAGTTGGAGCACATCCACAACGTGTTTCACATTTCCGTGTTGCGACCGTACAAGGCCGACTACAAGCACGTGATTTCTTACGAGCCCATTCAAGTGGAGAAGAACTTGGCGTATGAAGAAATTCCTGTCCAAATATTAGATAGGAAAGAACAAACTTTGAGAAATAAAGTTATTTCATCTGTAAAAGTACTTTGGCGTAACCACGATGTCGAGGAGGCAACGTGGGAGTTAGAAGATAGGATGATGAGGGACTATCCCCATCTATTTGTGTAACCTTGTAGCAATTCCGGGACAGGAATTTTTATAAGGGGGGGAGGATGTAATACCCGAGAATTTCCATATATTATTAAATAAATATATTAATGGAAATGAAAATTTATTTGAATATAAATGATTTTGTGTTATGAGATGAATTAATTCAATTATATATAATTGAATAATTATAATAATTGAGAAATGGTGGAGTTTGTGATAAACTCGTTGATTGCCTTGTGTGGCACAGTGACGTAATATAAGAATGATTATATTAATTTAAGCGAACAATTAATCTATATTAATTGTTAATCGAAGAATATTAATTAACTGTGATAAAATACTAATGGGGATTGAATTAGTAATATGTGATTATTATTATTGCAAGAAACATAATAATAATGAGCAACGTGTTTATAAATATAATAAGATTTATAGTCAAAGTGATAATTAATCATATAAGGGTTAATTAAATTGTTATGGAGGTTAACAATTATATTGATTGATGTAGGATATGTGTATATTATTAATTAATATTCAATTTATAAGATGAGAAATTATATGTGCAAGCATGCGAATTAAATGTATAGTAACTATATGTTATGATATGTGTAGGTGACAAATGATGTGTGGATATACATTAAAATATGCATCATGGATCTATTATAAATAATTGTTGAGTAATACAATTTAATAATATATGATATAATGTAATAGTATCTGATTGTATTATATCGGTATGATAAAATGTACATAGATTATATGTATTCAATTGCATTTATTACATTATGGGGAGAACATTGTAATTATAACCTAAGAGTACATATAATATATAACATAAGTGTAGCATATAGTCCATTTATAAGAATGCTGAGATTTGCTTGGCTTGTCCCAATATGATAGTCACTATCTCTTCACACGTGAAATGCATCATGAAGCTAGCCTACTCCTACCTTCTCAAACTCAGCAAAATAGCAATGATCATTGCAAGGGGAGTGGCCTCAATAGTGTAAGCCAACTGCTAAATACCAACTCTCCCATAACCACCATGCAATCCTCTCTTCCGTTAGTTCAAAATGATGAGCAAAGCTATGGACTGAATAATGGATTCTCTATAAATAAGCTCTCCTCATTCTTTAGTTCTTTTGCTGAGCATTTTGGCTAAGTGAGACTAGAGAGCATATATATATATATATCAGTGTTATTGAGATAGCAGCAAGCTTAATCATTTACAGAGGTATAAATCCTCTTCGTGTCTTCATTTTCATTTTCTGTCAAAAGAACTCCATTGTTGTTCTCTGAGTTTTGTTGAAATTCTTGATTATGCCAAATTGGTTCATGATTGGTTGTAGAACCCTTATATTGTTGATTATATGAACATACACACATGATGGAACCACTGAATAGTCTTTCATTTCCATTGTTCCTCTTTAATTTCTGTAAATACATGAAATTCGTGAAATTAGTTAGAGTTCATGAAATTGGGAATTGATAATTGCTATTGACTGTTATATAAGCATATATGCATGTGTTAGTAAGTTAAACAAGTCTAATAGCATCTGGGTATGTTGAAATCGATGAAATGGGAGGTTTTTGGTCGGATTTTGCTGCAGTCTGAACTGCAGAAAACCTGCCTCGACGCCGCAGCGGCTTCCGCACACGCCCGCAGCCGCAGCAGCGCCGCACGCAGCGCCACTCGCGCCGCAGCGCCAGTAGTGAGCTACAGTTGCCGCGCCGCAGCGCCAAGCTCTGTGTTCAGTTTTCTGCATTCTGCAACAAAACTGTTATGTACCAATTGTTTGATTTTTGTTTAAACAAGCATGGAAGCATGATTAATACATATATATAAACCTAATGAGGCAATGTGAGCATGTTTTAGTATATTAGCATGCATGATTAACCAAACGACATATAGTTTGGAAACGAATTTAAAGTTTCATAAACGACGTTAACATATATGAAGCATGTTACATACTGACCTTGCAAGCACGTTAGTACCACCTAGAGACACATAAAGTGCATGTTAACTTATCTATATTGGTTCCGTAATAAAATATGAACATGTGAACCTAACTAGTGCTCATTCCTAACAAGAATAGAAGTTTGAAGGTGGATAGATCATGTAAATGCTATATAGTCATTTTGATGTTATGAGCATGTTTAGATAACTTTGAAATATATGAATGAAGCCTTAACTTACATATATAGGTTTCATAAGGAAGCATGAACATGATAGACCTTAATAATGAACTATACTAACAAAGTATAAGCTTTGAACGTGAACGTTGGTATGTTATGACGAGAATTAGAATTTGACATTTATGGACACATGTGATAGTACTCTTAGACTCATTCATGTGTCATGCATATATATATACCATGATTAGTTGCCATGATTAAAGTTTAGCATGAACAAAGCATGTTTTCAAGATAATAACAATGCTAGCTACAATATGCAATACGAGTACTCATGAGCATGACTAATACAAGTTATATGAATATCTTATGTGTTTAAAAGCGACCATGTTAGACCATATGAGTTCGTGTCCTTGAATGGCTTTAAGTATTAACTTAAGAACCTATACCATGTACTGATTGGATTTGGAACAAGTTATACAAGCATGAAAGTATCCTTTAAATATGAATACATGCTACGTGATATTATATGATGTTACTTGAACCCGATTTTGACGGTTAACTTAAGGAGATGCCGTAACTTGCTAAAATGAAATATATTTAGTATTGATTGTGGTCTTATGTGATATTAATAATATGCAAGCATGTTTGCAAATTGTTGAGATCTTATATAATATGAGAATGCGTTTAAACTCTAAAGAAGGAACGTTAAGGATAGAAATTATATTCTATATAACTGTATAGCTAGGTAAAACTTAGCTTATGTGTTGATCGTATATTCAAAGAGAAAATGTGAAGTTAAATTATATGACTAATGAATATCATATATATACGTAACTGTATTACGATAGGAATTCGAAATTGTTGAATTGCTTTTCGTGGATAAACTACGCTAAAGGCAAGTTCTCTTACTTACACTCTTTTAAAGTGCAAGTATCCTAACCGACGCATTTACTTTATGCAAGGAAATCTATAATTGTGAAAGTTTCCTAACTTATACTCTTTTACTATGCAAGTATCCTATCTTGTGTATTGCGAACTAGTTTCCTATTTAATCGGTTGAATCGAATAGCATACTTGAACTCTTATTTCATTAAAGCTATTATTCATGTTGAACTTAGTATTGTTCTTGAATATTGTGAAAGTGTCTATGCCATTTGATTCGGCTGGACTTATGTTATTGAAAAGCAACCCAAACTAATTGATTGGTGCGGGATCTTGTATTGACTGAGAAGAACAACCTTCTTTGAAGGGAATATATAATTGTCGGAGAACCGACGTGCGCACTTGAGTATGGTTGATTGTTATGCATAACGAGGGTACTTTAGGCTGATCACCTGCTGTATCTGTTTTTGTTGGATTTTCAGTTTATTACTGTCAATTATAGTTGAAGTTCATAGTCCTTAGTGACTGCTCAGTATTCAATTATTTAAAATCTTGAATTGACGTATTATTGAATCATATTGATATTATTCTGTCCTTAGCGACTGATATTGAGAACTGTTGATATTCTTGTTATTCTTGAACTATCAAATCTTGTTATACCCTTTCGAGAATTGAGAATCTTATTACTCACCCTTATTGTATATTACTTGCTGGGCAATTTGTGCTCATTCTTGCTTTCCCTAAAACATTTCAGTTAAGGCAGAGCATGGTGAACCTTCGGGCGTTGATAAGGGCAAGGGCAAAGCTACCAACTAGCTTATGTCTGTTATGTTTTAAATATATTAATATTGTGTGAAGATGATGTAGTAAGACTGGTTTTGATTATGTTTAAGCTTAAGTTAGATTATGTAATAAGTCGTTAACTGATATTATTATGTAATCTATTAAGTACTGTAGGTTGCGAGACTTGGGGGAATAATTATAATAAATCATTGTAAATTATTCTAGAATAGATTTTCCGCTGTGATCGTGTGATATTTAATTATTATTATTGTGATGTATTGCCATGAGCACGTGATGAACCAAATTCGAGAGACCAAGTGGCGGTCCTGGAATTTGGGGGCGTCACAGCTTGAAACCCATGAAATCCGAAATGGACTCCATGTATGGGAACAAAGTATGGACTTTAGTTTCACCACCTGAAGGCATTAAGCTTATTGTGTGTAAATGGGTTTTTTAAGAGAAAGACTAGAGCAGACGGGAAGTTAGAGACCTATAAGGCCCGACTGGTTGCAAAAGGTTTCAAACAAAGACAAGGAGTTGACTATGATGAAACCTTCTCACCAGTAGCCATGCTCAAGTCCATTTGGATTTTTCTTGCGATTGCAGCTTATAACGACTATGGGATCTGGCAGATGAACGTGAAAACGACCTTCCTCAATGGGAAACTTGAGGAGGATGTGTATATGACACAACCAGAGGGATTTATTTCAAAAGTTGGAACAAATCAAGTCTGTAAGCTATAACGATCCATTTATAGGTTGAAGCAAGCTTCTCGTAGATGGAACATTAGTTTTGATGAGACGATCAAAGAGTTTGATTTTATCAAAAATGAGGATGAACCATGTGTATACAAGAAGGTTAGTGGGAGTGCAGTATCATTCATTGTATTATATGTTGATGATATATTACTGATAGGGAATGACATTCCTATGTTACAATCAATTAAAATCTGGTTATCTAAAAACTTCTCCATGAAGGACTTGGGTGAAGCATCCTATATTTTGGGGATAAAGATCTATAGAGATAGATCTAAAAGGATGCTCAGCTTATCCCAAGGAACGTACATTGATACGATGCTAAAGAGGTTTAGCATGGAAGATTCCAAAGTGGTCTCATACCGATGTGCCATGGAATACATCTCTCTAAGAAACAGGCCCCAAAGACACCTGAGGAGAGAGACCGTATGAGTAAGATCCCTTATGCTTCTGCAATAGGATCTATCATCAACGGTATGATATGTACTAGACCGGATGTTGCTCACGCACTTAGTGTAACGAGCAGATACCAGTCGAATCCAGGAGAAGAGCATTAGAAGGCAGTGAAGAATATCCTAATGTACTTGAGAAGGACTAAAGATATTTTTCTTATTTACGGTGGGTCTGAATTAAAACTCGAGGGATTCACGGACTCAAGTTTTTAAACAGACCAAGATGACAGTAAATCTATTTCAGGGTATGTGTTTACCTTGAACGGAGGTGCAGTGAGTTGGAAGAGTTCCAAGCAGCAAACAATTGCTGATTCAGTGATAGAGGCAGAGTATATAGCTGCAAGTGAAGCTGCAAAGGAAGCTGTTTGGATGAAGAAGTTCATAACTGAACTTGGTGTGGTTCCTAGCATTGGAGAAGCAGTTCCCATATACTATGACAACACCAGAGCGGTTGAACAGGCTAAGGAACCCAGGTCTCATCAGAAATTCAAACACGTGTTGCGGCGATTTCACTTGATCAGGGAGATCATTGAAAGAGGAGACGTCACCTTGGAGCGTGTGGACTCTCAAGACAACATTGCAGATCCATTTACTAAAGCTCTAACACAACAGTAGTTTGATCGTCACTTAGAGAAGATGGGTATGAGATACCATGGCGATTAGCTTTAGTGCAAGTGGGAGATTGATAGTAGTGTGCATACAGCCAATCATGTATGATGATAAAGCACATACTTTGTAAACAATCTTATTTATTTATTAATAAAATATTCATTTAAGACATTTAATTATCTACATGATGCTATTTTAATAATATGTAATAAACCCATAGTTTTAAGCAATGCTTTTAGAATCATGATGAGATCATGCTAATGAGATCTGAATTCTTAGAAAGCTTAAAAACTAAAATACTTCCCAATTGTGGGATTACTAAAATGGGGATTAGTAAATTCGGATAGATTGGTACATATGTTGCTTGCTCATTGGATGAGGATGACTGATCTCATGGTCATTTGTGTGGAGACACTAAAGCAAGTATATAGGTGCTTATTGGAGAATAAGTTCACTGAACGTGACTCGCTATGGAATACCTAATAGAGTTTTACTAGCCTGCCACTAGGAATTCCTAATGTGATAGTAGTACAAGTGATCCTTGGACTTGAGATCATCATAGTATCTTGTATGCAACAAATTATACTTTGACTTATTCCTTAAGGCCTTTTAAGGCATATCTAGGGTATGCTTGGGTATAATGAGTTGCATATGGAGATAATGTATGATCATAAAGAATCTACCACCTCTAGTAAAAGAGGAGATATGTCCTATGTGATTTGTTAAATGACAACCCAGGAATCCTTGGCCAAGGTAGAATGAAATTAGAAAGAGGTTTCTAATTTGCATTATTTGGAGTTGTGCGTTTTCTAATCGAAATACATATGATTAAATAAATTAAGACTTGACAGTAAATCCATGTCTTATATTTAATTGGGACATTGTATGGTGGAAGGATTGAATTGTACGGTAACTATTAACTCACAGGTTCTTTTATGATTAATGTTGAAATCTATATTATCTGGAAAGTCGTTGATCGCTAGGGAGGCTTGTCTCTATTGTAGAATAAATATTATTTATTTAAATAGATTATTAGCTTAATTTATTTATTTAAATAAGATTAGAATTGTTCTAATTATTTATTCACAACCGGTTAATATGGAGAACATAAAGGGTCACACCATAAAGGAAGAAGAATTATTTAAGAAGAAATTGCATGATAGTAATAATGCATTAAGTGTAATTAATTTAATCTATATTGATAGAATAAATTAAATAGCTTAATATTTATTATTTAATATTTTAGAAATATTAAATATAAATTAATAAGAGGAGTCTTAATAATAATAATAATAATATTATTATTATTATTTTAACTCTAAAGGAGTTTAGGAATTAATATAATATCAGTACTCTCTCTCAATTCTAATAAGATTAGGATATAAATTGATTAAAAGTGTTTAATTAATTAATTAAATAAAATCCTATTCTAATTGGATTAGAAGGGTTAACCTAATATCTATATATGTAAGATCCCGAAACCCTAATGAGAAGCCCGTTATGTAAATTCTGTGATTATTAAATAAAATCTCTCCGTTCTGAATATATATTATATACTTTAATTAAGAATTAGGTCAAATAAAATTTTTTCCGAAAATTTGCGTGCTTGACACCTCGTGCTTAAAATTTTTCTCCTTATTCGGACTTTTCAGTACATTTAATTTTTCAAGCTGCTTTGTCGTGCTTACCACTGACAAAACGCTTTGTCGTGCTTATTAGGATATATACAAACCCTAGTTTAGAAAACCCTAACTTTAAATTAGGAAACCCTAAATCTAAAATTAAAGCCTAACCCTAATTACTAAACCCTAACCCTAATTACTTGTTACAAACCTAAATTAGATTATCCTTAAATCTAATTATGTTAACTAACCCTAATTAGGTGTTAATTACATAATTATAACATCCTAATCATGAAAAACAAAATCCTAATTGCAATTAGGGTTAATTAAAGTAGGATTTAGCTAATAATTAAGGTGAACTAGCTCACAAGTAGGTGCCAACACATAGGACCAGGTGCAATGAACTTGCTATCAGATAAAAATCCTCCCCAAATCAGCACAAGTGTCATGGCTAGGATATTTTTGGAGCAAGTAGGAAAAAAAGACCAAAAACCCTAGCTTCCAAGTTCTAGAAATAATAGCCCATATTTTGGCCAAAACCCACGAAATTCTGAAGCTACAACCCTCATAGTACTTACCATAACAAGCCCAAGCAATCACAAGATCAGAATCAGTAGCTAGAAAGAGGAAATCAAGCAAGAAAGGTAAAAACCCTAACTCTACGCTAGATCTTTGATGCTACAAAAAAATTGTTGTTTAGATGTTTAGTAATACATAGTAACATGTTAGTAATTGATCTGGGTTCATAGAACATGTTTCCATAACGTTTAAATGCATCAAAATGAAGTTTTAAGCAAGTTAAAAATTCTGGGAAAACAGGTCTGACAGTCGAATGTCAGGGCTTGTAGATCCGTGTATGTTAATGAATTAATGCGTTAGTTGTATTGTAATTGTAGTATTACATGAGCTTAGTAAACTAGAAGTGGAATCATGTTAAACGAATCAACAGGTTGAGAGATATGATCGATTCAAAGTGCCTACTCGATTTGCTCGTTTCTGATTTCTGGGTTACCCAAAATCTTATGAACAACCGAGCAAGGTACTTTGATCGACATATATATCTCAATCTTTATGTTGTTTATGTTATATTTTGTATCTATGTTATAGTCTAACATGTAGAGTACACCACTGAAGCACTCTAGTACATAAGGAAATCATAGGATTACCGAAATTAATGGTCAAATAGCGTTGACTGTAATAGCCGAGAATTTCCATATATTATTAAATAAATATATTAATGGAATGAGAATTTATTTGAATATAAATGATTTTGTGTTATGAGATGAATTAATTCAATTATATATAATTGAATAATTATAATAATTGAGAAATTGGTGGAGTTTGTGATAACTCGTTGATTGCCTTGTGTGGCACAGTGACGTAATATAAGAATGATTATATTAATTTAAGCGAACAATTAATCTATATTAATTGTTAATCGAAGAATATTAATTAACTGTTATAAATACTAATGAGGATTGATTAATAATATGTGATTATTATTATTGCAAGAAACATAATAATAATGAGCAACGTGTTTATAAATATAATAAGATTTATATCAAAGTGATAATTAATCATATAAGGGTTAATTAAATTGTTATGGAGGTTAACAATTATATTGATTGATGTAGGATATGTGTATATTATTAATTAATATTCAATTTATAAGATGAGAAATTATATGTGCAAGCATGCGAATTAAATGTGTAGCATATTAGCTGACTATGTATTATGTGAAGTGTAATATGACACTATTATATGGTAAGGCTTATTAAACCATGTGAGCTACTTGATTAATAACTTGTGTGACAATAAATATGTGGGTATACATTGTATAATATATCATGAACATATTGTAAACAATTAGTTTTAATAAAGGAGACAGTGTAATAGTGTTAACATCTGATTAGATTATATCCGGTATTAACAAAATGTACATGGATTATACGTGTCAATTTACACTTACTACAGTATATGAATTATTGTGACATTTCAATTAAAGACCTAAGTGTCTAAATATGTGTGTGTATATAGTAATTAACACTAGTTTGTTTACAAATTAGAAATGCTGAGATTTTTATGCCTTGTCCCATATTAATAAGACACAAACCTTGTACACGTAAAACACTCATGAAGCTAGCCTACTCCTACCTTCTCAAACTCAGCATTCTAGCAAATCATGATACGGGGAGTGGGCACAACAGTGTTCTTCAACCACTCTACCAACTCTTCCTTAGCTGATATACAAAGCTTCAATCTAGTGGTTCAATTTAATGGACAATTGCATTGTCTGTGTAAGGATTCTTCTATAAATAGCAGCCATGGTTCTTCGTTTTCAATTTGCTGAGAGTTTGCATAAGTGGTGAGTGAAAGCAATATAATATATCAGTAGGAGAAGTTGGATTAGCAGCAAACTATACTTGAATCCTAGCAGAGGTATAATCCCTCTTCCTTTGTTCTTCATTTTCGTTTTCTGTTTTCGAAGTTTCCTTCAAATTTTTGATTATGCCAAATTGGTTCATGATTGGTTTGTAGAACCCTTATATTGTTGTTATATGAACATACATACGTGATGGAACCACTATATAGCTTTCTTGACTTTCATTTCCATTGTTGCTCTGTAATTTCTGTAAAGCATCGAATTCGTTAAATTAGTTGGAGTTCATGAAATTGGGAATCGTTTGGGCCATTGACTGTTATATAAGCATATATATGTGTTTAGTAAGTTAAAGAAGTCTAATAGCATCTGGGTTTGTTGAAATCGATGAAATAGGAAGTTTGGGGACGGTTTTGGCTGCAGCGAACTGAGTCTGCAATGCCGCGCCGCAGCGCCACGCGCCGCAGCGTCGCCGCAGCTCCCAGCATGCGCCCGCAGCGCCAGATTGTGCTGCTTTGCCGCGCCGCAGCGCCGGCCTCTGTGTTCAGTTTTCTGCATTCTGCAACAAAACTGTTATGTACTAATTGGTTGATTTTTGTTTAAACAAGCATGGAAGCATGATTAATACATATATATAAACCTAATGAGGCAATGTAAGCATGTTTGTAGTATTAGCATGCATGGTTAACAAACGACATGTTGGAAACGAACTTAAATTTCATAAACACGTTAACATTATAAAGCATGTTTACATACTGACCTTGCAAGCACGTTGGTATGAGGTAGAGATGTATGAAAGACATATTAAGTTATGTATATATGGTTCATAGTATGACAAGAGCCTGTTAGACCTCACTATTGAACATATCTAACAAAAATACAAGTTTGAAGGTTGATATTGACATGTAAAGACCATGTATACATTCTGACTTATCGAGCATGTTTATAGGGCCTTGAAATGCATGAAAGCATGTTAACTTGTGTATATGGGTTTCATAAGGAAGCATGAACATGATAGACCTTATTAATGAACTATACTAACAAAGTATAAGCTTTGAACGTGAACGTTGGTATGTTATGACGAGAATTAGAATCTGACATTTATGGACACATGTGATAGTACTCTTAGACTCATTCATGTGTCATGCATGTATATATACCATGATTAGTTGCCGTGATTAAAGTTTAGCATAAACAAGCATGTTTTCAAGATAATAACAATGCTAGCTACATATATGCAATACGAGTACTCATGAGCATGACTAATACAAGTTATATGAATATCTTATGTGTTTAAAAGCGACCATGTTAGACCATATGAGTTCGTGTCCTTGAATGGCTTTAAGTATTAACTTAAGAACCTATACCATGTACGATTGGATTTGGAAAAGTTATACAAGCATGAACGTATCCTTTAAATATGAATACATGCTACGTGATATTATATGATGTTACTTGAACTCGATTTTGACGGTTAACTTAAGGAGATGCCGTAACTTGCTAAAATGAAATATATTTAGTATTGATTGTGGTCTTATGTGATATTAATAATATGCAAGCATGTTTGCTAATTGTTGAGATCTTATATAATATGAGAATGCGTTTAAACTCTAAAGAAGGAACGTTAAGGATAGAAATTATATTCTATATAACTGTGTAGCTAGGTAAAACTTACCTTATGTGTTGATCGTATATTCAAAGAGAAAATGTGAAGTTAAATTATATGACTAATGAATATCATATATATACGTAACTGTATTACGATAGGAATTCGAAAGTGTTGATTGCTTTTCGTGGATAAACTACGCTAAAGGCAAGTTCTCTTACTTACACTCTTTTAAAGTGCAAGTATCCTAACCGACGCATTTTACTTTATGCAAGGAAATCTATGATTGTGAAAGTTTCCTAACTTATACTCTTTTACTATGCAAGTATCCTATCTTGTGTATTGCGAACTAGTTTCCTATTTAATCGGTTGAATTGAATTAGCATACTTGAACTCTTATTTCATTAAAGCTATTATTCATGTTGAACTTAGTATTGTTCTTGAATATTGTGAAAGTGTCTATGCCATTTGATTCGGCGGGACTTATGTTATTGAAAAGCAACCCAAACTAATTGATTGGTGCGGGATCTTGTATTTGACTGAGAAGAACAACCTTCTTTGAAGGGAATATATAATTGTCGGAGAACCGACGTGCACACTTGAGTATGATTGATTGTTATGCATAACAAGGGTACTTTAGGCTGATCACCTGTTGTACCTGTTTTTGTTGGATTTTCAGTTTATTACTGTCAATTCTAGTAGAAGTTCATAGTCCGTAGTGACTACTCAGTATTCAATTATTTGAAATCTTGAATTGACTTATTATTGAATCATATTGATATTATCCTGTCCTTAGCGACTGTTATTGAGAACTGTTGATATTCTTGTTATTCTTGAACTATCAAATCTTGCTATACCCTTTAAAGAATTGAGAATCTTATTATTTACCCTTATTGTATATTACTTGCTGGGCAATTTGTGCTCATTCTTGCTTTCCCTAAAACATTTCAGTTAAGGCAGAGCATGGCGAACCTTCGGGCATTGATAAGGGCAAGGGCAAGGCTACCAACTAACTTATGTCTGTTATGTTTCAAATATATTAATATTGTGTGAAGATGATGTAGTAAGACTGGAATTTGTTTATGTTTAAGCTTAAGTTAGATTATATAACAAGTCGTTAATTGATATTGCTATGTAATCTATTAAGTACTGTAGGTTGCGAGACTTGGGGGAATAATTATAATAAATCATTGTAAATTATTCTAGAATAGATTTTCCGCTGTGGTTGTGTGATATTTAGTTAACATTATTGCGATGTATTACCATGAGCACGTGATGAACCGAATTCGAGAGACCAAGTGGCGGTCCTGGAATTTGGGGGCGTCACAGGTTGGTATCAAAGCCGTAGTTATAAACCTTAGGAACGAGTGTCCTTAGACTATAACTTAGGCGAACTTAGAAGTTAGGAAGGAGATAAAACTCATGTAGAGTTTTCCTTGAGAGGCTTAGTCTGTTATGAAATGTAACTTCATTTTATACAATGAACTTATATTTTGTTTAACATTCTAATGGAGATGCTATTTCTTGTCTTGTGTTTGTGATTGTAGGATGACAGACACAGGAGTACCTAGTAGAGTGGCCAAGGAGGAGCCCAGGGATATACATGTAGTGTACAAGGCACCTCTAGAGGCTACACCAGTGCAGGCTGTTGCACCGTTCGAGTCCGACGACGAGGACGAGATTGAGATAGAGTCTGATCCAGAGGAGGAGCCGATGAAGGATGAGCCAGTAGAGGACTCTGATGAGGCTACTATAGAGGAACAGATGTTAGGCGAGTACGAGGAGCGTATTCTAGAGTTAGACTGCAGAGTCCAGGAGCTGGAGGCAGAGGCCCACGAGAGAGAGTCTGAGTTCCAGAAGCTGAGGGACGAGGACCACCAGAGGAAGCTGGCTATGCAAGAGTTAGAGGTGGAGATTGCCTACCGTCGGGAGGCAGGGATCTAGATGGGGACTCTATTTCACAGGTCAGTGGCTAGGAATGTAGATTTGGCAGAGAAGCTAGAAGAGGTTGAGCAGAGGGAGCTGAGTGAGAAAACTGAGAAAGAGGCACTCCGTACTCAGCTAGAGTTGGAGGTGATGGATAGGTTACACTTCGAGGAGAAGTGGGAAGCGTCCAATGAGAGAGCTGACGACCTTGAGGACGAGGTCAGGTGCAAGAAGAGAAAGATGAACAAGATGGGGTATGTGTTCCGTTCAGCTTTTGAAAGGGTGATTGATGGTGTGTACCACTACCCGGCAGAACAGGGACAGACTCTACATACCTTGAGCCGAGAGCTGGTTGCGTATATAGCACAGTTGGAGTACAAGAGCGCAGTGGAGCGCGGGATGATGGGATGAGATTTCCTTAGTCAGTCTAGTGGTAGTACTAGTTGTGTCTTTATGTATTGTATATACTATGTTGTAATCCCGATCTTTTGTGTAAGATGTGGGATGATGATGTAAACCCCGAGTTAGCTTTTGTTAGAGGGGTAGTATGGTAGTAGGTTGGTCTATTCCCCGTCTTTTGTGATATTAGGGGATATATGTGATAACATTTATAGCAGTATGCTAGGAAAATCATGTAATGAAATGAAATGGCATATGAATATAAATGGAGTTGATTTTAGAAACGTGTTATAAATTTATTCTTTTAGTATTAAAAGAAATACTTAAGTGATATACTTGAATAATAATAAAATGAAAAATTGTGATGCAGATAATGTCGCCCAGACGTAGATTGACTGCACCCGAAGAATCCGTTAACATTGAGAGAGAACAAGTAGACCCGATCCAGAAACTGGTAGACTTGTTAGGAGAAGCCTTAAGGGGAAGGAACAATGAACCCGTTCGCCCGAACCCTCAAACTGTGCCAGTAACAACCTTTAAAGACTTTAAAGAGTGTAGGACCCCCGGAGTTCGAGGGAACTACCGACCCAATCGTCGCACAAACGTGGATCAAAGAGATCGAAAAAGCTTTCACTATAGCTAGCGTAGGCGAAGATCAGAAGACGGTGTTTGCCACGTACATGATGAGGGGAGAAGCGAACTACTGGTGGGAGGCTAATCAACAAAGAGCTGGAGAAGGGATAATAGCTTGGGATAAGTTTAAGACACTGTTCTTCGAGAATTACTTTCCGAAGAGTATGAAGAATAGGATGGAGGTGAAATTCCTAGAGTTAAAACAAGGTGAGATGACGGTGGCGCATTACGCGGCTAGGTTTAACGAACTAGCGCGATTTGCGGAGCACCAAGTTGGTGATGAAGAGAGGAAGGCTAGACGCTTTGAACAAGGGTTGAAGCCATGGCTGTTCAATAAGGTATCAGTTCTTCAAATTGATTCCTTTGCAACATTACTGGAGAAGGCAATCATTGCGGAAGGCGGCAGTGAGGCCTTAAGTCTGTATAACAAAGAAAAGAAAGGAAAGAATACTGGAGGAGAGAATCGTATGGGAGGAAGCAATAGCGGAGGAAGCAACTTGGGAAAGAGAAAGTGGGAGAACAACAACAACAACAAAAATAACAATAATAATCAATCAGGGAATTTTTGTGGAGGTTTCAAGAAGAGGGCTGAAGGATGCCCGAAGTGTGGGAAGAATCACCAGGGCGAGTGCTGGAAGGGACGTGGCACTTGCTACAACTGCGGACAGGAAGGGCACATCTCGCCCAACTGTTTGAAACCAAAAAAGATACAAGGATGCTTTGCGTGTGGCTCGACGGAGCACCGAATTAAGGACTGCCCAAAGAAGGGAAGTGGCGGGGGTAGTAATCAGCAAGGAGGCAACAAGCTGATGATCGGTGGACCGGCACAATCCAACCGCCCAACCGCCAGAACCTTTAACATGACCGTCCAAGACGCAGTGGCTGCGAAGGATGTGGTGTCAGGTATAATCCCAATCAATGATATAAATGCTTATGTATTATTTGATTCGGGTGCCACCTGTTCTTTTGTATCTGAAGAATTTGCTAGTAGACTTAGTACACCCCGAGAACTTTTAGAAAATCCTTTGATCATAGAAGTTGCTAATAAGGAAGTGATCCCTGTAGAATACGTTTATCAAAATTGTCGCGCAAGTATTAGTAAACATGAACTGAGCGTAGACTTGATTCCTATTAGACTAGGAGAATTTGACGTAATACTGGGAATGGATTGGTTGTATAACCATGCTGCGATAATTGACTGTCAGAACAAATGTGTGAACCTTCAGACTCCGAGTAAGTCTAAGGTAGTGTTTTATGGTAGCTCATCGCTTAAGCAATCGTGTTGCGTTACGATGATGCAGGCCAAGAAATTGTTAAGGAAAGGATGTGTAGGATATTTAGCTTACATCGTTGATACTCGAAAAAAGGGAGTAGAAATTAAGGATATATACGTAGTTAATGAATTCCAAGATGTGTTTCCGGACGATCTGCCTGGTCTTCCGCCAGACAGAGAAATCGAATTCGTAATAGACTTAGCACCGGGAACGACACCGATTTCGAAAGCTCCATATCGTATGGCGCCAGTAGAAATAAAGGAATTGATGATACAATTACAAGAATTGTTGGATAAGGGTTACATTCGACCGAGTGTTTCTCCTTGGGGAGCACCAGTACTATTCGTTAAGAAGAAGGACGGATCGATGAGGCTCTTTATCGATTATCGAAAATTGAACAGAGTAACGATCAAGAACCGGTATCCGCTACCGAGGATAGACGACTTATTTGATCAACTGAAGGGAGCAAAGTGTTTCTCAAAGATCGACCTATGAACAGGATATCATCAACTGAAAGTGAGGGATGAGGACATACCAAAGACTGCGTTTCGAACCCGTTATGGACACTACGAGTTTTTGGTAATGTCATTCGGATTGACTAATGCTCCGGCAGCATTTATGGACTTGATGAACCGAGTTTTCAAGCCATACTTGGATAAATTTGTAGTGGTTTTTATCGACGACATTTTGATCTACTCAAAGACAGAGGAAGAACACGCCGAACATCTAAAGATTGTTTTGGAGGCACTAAGGAAGGAGAAGATGTATGCAAAATTTTCTAAGTGCGAATTTTGGATAGAGAAGGTTCAATTCTTAGGCCACGTGGTGGATAAGAATGGAATCTCAGTAGACCCTGCAAAGGTCGAAGCAGTAAGTAATTGGGAACAACCGAGAACACCGACGGAGGTGAGAAGCTTTCTAGGGTTAGCTGGGTACTATCGAAGATTCATCCAAGATTTTTCTAAGATAGCAACCCCGTTGACCAATTTGACTAGAAAGACGGTGAAATTTGTATGGACCGACAAATGCGAAGAAAGTTTTCAAGAACTAAAAAGGAGATTGAGCGAAGCACCTGTGTTATCATTACCAGATGATGCGGGAAATTTTGTGGTGTATAGTGATGCATCGCACAAGGGGCTTGGCTGTGTGCTCATGCAACATGGCAAGGTTATTGCATATGCGTCACGACAATTGAAGGATTATGAAAAACGATACCCCACTCACGACTTAGAGTTAGCGGCAGTAGTTTTTGCGTTAACGATATGGAGACATTATCTATACGGAGAAAAATGTGAGATATACACGGACCACAAAAGTCTGAAATATAGCTTCACACAGAAGGAGTTAAACATGCGGCAGAGAAGGTGGTTAGAATTAATCAAAGACTATGACTGCGATATTCTTTATCACCTGGGAAAGGCAAATGTGGTTGCCGACGCTCTGAGCAGGAAAGGAAGGGAGAAGTTGTTTAATTTGACGACTCAAGAAGAGTTGATAAGAGAGATGGAGAAATTGGAGATAGAAGTGAAAGGACCAGAAAAGTCTGGTGAGAAGTTAATTGTAATGGAAGCTTGTCCGATGTTGTTGGATAGAGTAAAGGAAGCTCAGGAAAAGGATGAAGAGTGTGAGAAAATCCGAAAGAGGATCACAGAAAATGAGGAAGAAAAATTTCGAATGGATAAAGACGGTATTTTGAGATTTGAAGGGAGAGTGTGGGTACCAGCGGTAACCGAGTTGAGGGAAGAGATTTTGCACGAGGCACACAATACGACATATTCCGTTCATCCGGGAGGCACAAAGATGTACCAAGATCTAAGGCAACATTTTTGGTGGCCCAATTTGAAACGGGAAGTCGCGGAGTGCGTCAGTAGATGCTTGACTTGCCAACGCGTTAAAGCAGAGCATCAGCGGCCGAGTGGTTTACTACAACCGTTAGAAATACCAGAGTGGAAATGGGAGCATATTACCATGGACTTCGTGGTAAGACTTCCAGTTACACAGAAAGGTTATGATGCTATTTGGGTTATCGTGGATCGACTAACGAAGACCGCACACTTTCTACCAATCAAGATCCGCTACAGTTTGAACCAATTAGCAAGCCTATATGTAAAAGAAATTGTTTCACGACATGGAGTGCCGGTGTCAATTGTCTCTGATCGAGATCCGCTCTTCACGTCCAATTTTTGGAAGATTTTACAAAAAAGAATGGGAACGCAGTTGAGGTTAAGTACAGCTTATCATCCTCAAGCAGACGGACAAAGTGAGAGAACAATACAAACGCTAGAAGACATGCTTAGGACTTGCGTGATGGATTTTAAGGGAAATTGGGACGACCACCTACCCTTAGTAGAATTCGCATATAATAATAGCTACCATGCGAGTATCGGCATGCCACCGTATGAAGCTCTTTACGGGAGAAAGTGCAGAACGCCGTTATGTTGGGACGAAGTCGGAGAACGACGAATACTCGGACCAGAGTTAGTTCAACAAACCGCAGACGTGGTGACAGTGATAAGAGCCAGACTTGTAGCAGCTCAAGATCGCCAGAAGAAATACGCAGATTTGCATCAGCAGGACCGAGACTTCAAAATCGGCAGTTTCGTATTCTTGAAGGTATCTCCATGGAAGGGAAAAATCCGTTTCGGCAAGAAAGGAAAATTGAGTCCAAGATTCATAGGACCGTTCGAGATACTGAAGCGAGTGGGCGAAGTGGCATGCAAAGTTGCATTGCCACCCGAACTGGAGCACATCCACAACGTGTTTCACATTTCCGTATTGCGACCGTACAAGGCCGACTACAAGCACGTAATTTCTTACGAGCCCATTCAAGTGGAGAAGAACTTGGCGTATGGAGAAATTCCTGTCCAGATATTAGATAGGAAAGAACAAACTTTAAGAAATAAAGTTATTTCATCTGTAAAAGTACTTTGGCGTAACCACGATGTCGAGGAGGCAACGTGGGAGTTAGAAGATAGGATGATAAGGGACTATCCCCATCTATTTGTGTACCCTTGTAACAATTCCGGGACGGGATTTTTATAAGGGGGGGAGGATGTAATACCCGAGAATTTCCATATATTATTAAATAAATATATTAATGGAAATGAGAATTTATTTGAATATAAATGATTTTGTGTTATGAGATGAATTAATTCAATTATATATAATTGAATAATTATAATAATTGAGAAATTGGTGGAGTTTGTGATAAACTCGTTGATTGCCTTGTGTGGCACCGTGACGTAATATAAGAATGATTATATTAATTTAAGCGAACAATTAATCTATATTAATTGTTAATCGAAGAATATTAATTAACTGTTATAAAATACTAATGAGGATTGATTAATAATATGTGATTATTATTATTGCAAGAAACATAATAATAATGAGCAACGTGTTTATAAATATAATAAGATTTATATCAAAGTGATAATTAATCATATAAGGGTTAATTAAATTGTGATGGAGGTTAACAATTATATTGATTGATGTAGGATATGTGTATATTATTAATTAATATTCAATTTATAAGATGAGAAATTATATGTGCAAGCATGCGAATTAAATGTGTAGCATATATTAGCTGACTATGTATTATGTGAAGTGTAATATGACACTATTATATGGTAAGGCTTATTAAACCATGTGAGCTACTTGATTAATAACTTGTGTGACAATAAATATGTGGGTATACATTGTATAATATATCATGAACATATTGTAAACAATTAGTTTTAATAAAGGAGACAGTGTAATGTGTTAACGTCTGATTAGATTATATCCGGTATTAACAAAATGTACATGGATTATACGTGTCAATTTACACTTACTACAGTATATGAATTATTGTGACATTTCAATTAAAGACCTAAGTGTCTAAATATGTGTGTGTATATAACCTAAGTATTAACACTAGTTTGTTTACAAATTGGAAATGCTGAGATTTTTATGCCTTGTCCCATATTAATAAGACACAAACCTTGTACACGTAAAACACTCATGAAGCTAGCCTACTCCTACCTTCTCAAACTCAGCATTCTAGCAAATCATGATACGGGGAGTGGGCACAACAGTGTTCTTCAACCACTCTACCAACTCTTCCTTAGCTGATATACAAAGCTTCAATCTAGTGGTTCAATTTAATGGAAAATTGCATTGTCTGTGTAAGGATTTTTCTATAAATAGCAGCCATGTTTCTTCGTTTTCAATTTGCTGAGAGTTTTCATAAGTGGTGAGTGAAAGCAATATATATATATCAGTAGGAGAAGTTGGATTAGCAGCAAACTATATTAGAATCCTAGCAGAGGTATAATCCCTCTTCCATTGTTCTTCATTTTCGTTTTCTGTTTCCGAAGTTTCCTTCAAATTTTTGATTATGCCAAATTGGTTCATGATTGGTTTGAAGAACCCTTATATTGTTGTTATATGGACATACATACGTGATGGAACCACTATATAGCTTTCTTGACTTTCATTTCCATTGTTGCTCTGCTTTAATGCGTTGGCAAGTCAAACATCTACTGAAAAACTCTGCGACTTCCCGTTTCAAATTAGGCCACCAAAAATGTTGTTTCAAATCTCGGTACATCTTAGTGCCTCCCGGATGAACGGAATATGTCGTATTATGTGCCTCGTGCAAAATCTCTTCCCTCAACTCGGTTACCGCTGGTACTCACACTCTTCCTTCGAATCTCAAGATACCGTCTTTATCCATTAGGAATCTTTCTTCTTCATTTTTTGTGATCCTCTTTCGGATTTTCTCACACTCTTCATCCTTTTCCTGAGCTTCATTTACTCTATCCAACAATGTCGAATAAGCTTCCATTACAAACAACTTCTCTCCAGGATTCTCTGGTTCTTTCACTTCTATCTCCAATTTCTCCATCTCTCTTATCAATTCTTCCTGAGTCGTCAAATTAAATAACTTCTCCCTTCCTTTCCTGCTCACAGAGTCGACAACCACATTTGCCTTACCCGGGTGGTAAAGAATATCACAGTCATAATCTTTTATTAATTCTAACCACCTCCTCTGACGCATATTCAGCTCTTTCTGTGTGAAGATATATTTCAGACTTTTGTGATCCGTGTATATCTCACATTTCTCTCCGTACAAATAATGCCTTCATATCTTTAACGCAAAAAATACTGTCGCTAACTCTAAGTCGTGAGTAGGGTATCATTTTTTGTAATCCTTAAGTTGTCGTGATGCCTACGCAATGACCTTGCCGTGTTGCATGAGCACACAACCAAGTCCCTTGTGCGATGCATCACTATACACTACAAAATTTCCCGCATCATCTTGTAGTGATAACACAGGCGCTTCGCTCAATCTCTTCTTCAACTTCTGAAAACTCTCTTCGCATTTGTCGGTCCATACAAATTTCACTGTCTTTCTAGTCAAATTGGTCAATGGGGTTGCTATCTTAGAAAAATCTTGGATGAATCTTCGATAGTACCCGGCTAACCCTAAAAAGCTTCTCACCTCCGTCGGTGTTCTCGGTTGTTCCCAATTAGTTACTGCTTCTACCTTTGCAGGGTCTACAGCTATTCCATTCTTATCCACCACGTGGCCTAAGAATTGAACCTTCTCCATCCAAAATTTGCACTTTAAAAATTTTGCATACATCTTCTCCTTCCTTAGTGCCTCCAAAACAATCTTCAGATGTTCAACGTGTTCTTCCTCTGTCTTCGAGTAGATCAAATTGTCGTCGATAAAAACTACCACAAACTTATCCAAGTATGGCTTGAAAACTCGATTCATCAAGTCCATAAATGCTGCCGGAGCATTAGTCAATCCAAATGACATTACCAAAAACTCGTAGTGTCTATAACGGGTTCGAAACGCAGTCTTTGGTATGTCCTCCTCCCGTACTTTCAGTTGATGATATCCTGTTCGCAGGTCGATTTTCGAGAAACACTTTGCTCCCTTCAGTTGATCAAATAAGTCGTCTATCCTTGGTAGCGGATATCAGTTTTTGATCGTTACTCTGTTCAATTCTCGATAATCGATACAGAGCCTCATCGATCCGTCCTTCTTCTTAACAAATAGTACTGGTGCTCCCCAAGGAGAAACACTCGGTCGAATGTAACCCTTATCCAATAATTCTTGCAATTGTATCATCAATTCCTTCATTTCTACTAGCGCCATACGATATGGAGCTTTCAAAATCGGTGCCGTCCCCGGTGCTAAGTCTATTACGAATTCGATTTCTCTGTCTGGCGGAAGACCAGGCAGATCATCCGGAAACACATCTTGAAATTCATTCATTATGGATATATCCTTAATTTCTACTGTAATACCCGAGAATTTCCATATATTATTAAATAAATATATTAATGGAAATGAGAATTTATTTGAATATAAATGATTTTGTGTTATGAGATGAATTAATTCAATTATATATAATTGAATAATTATAATAATTGAGAAATTGGTGGAGTTTGTGATAAACTCGTTGATTGCCTTGTGTGGCACAGTGACGTAATATAAGAATGATTATATTAATTTAAGCGAACAATTAATCTATATTAATTGTTAATCGAAGAATATTAATTAACTGTTATAAAATACTAATGAGGATTGATTAATAATATGTGATTATTATTATTGCAAGAAACATAATAATAATGAGCAACGTGTTTATAAATATAATAAGATTTATATCAAAGTGATAATTAATCATATAAGGGTTAATTAAATTGTTATGGAGGTTAACAATTATATTGATTGATGTAGGATATGTGTATATTATTAATTAATATTCAATTTATAAGATGAGAAATTATATGTGCAAGCATGCGAATTAAATGTGTAGCATATATTAGCTGACTATGTATTATGTGAAGTGTAATATGACACTATTATATGGTAAGGCTTATTAAACCATGTGAGCTACTTGATTAATAACTTGTGTGACAATAAATATGTGGGTATACATTGTATAATATATCATGAACATATTGTAAAAAATTAGTTTTAATAAAGGAGACAAAGTAATGTGTTAACATCTGATTAGATTATATCCGGTATTAACAAAATGTACATGGATTATACGTGTCAATTTACACTTACTACAATATATGAATTATTGTGACATTTCAATTAAAGACCTAAGTGTCTAAATATGTGTGTGTATATAACCTAAGTATTAACACTAGTTTGTTTACAAATTGGAAATGCTAAGATTTTTATGCCTTGTCCCATATTAATAAGACACAAACCTTGTACACGTAAAACACTCATGAAGCTAGCCTACTCCTACCTTCTCAAACTCAGCATTCTAGCAAATCATGATACGGGGAGTGGGCACAATAGTGTTCTTCAACCACTCTACCAACTCTTCCTTAGCTGATATACAAAGCTTCAATCTAGTGGTTCAATTTAATGGACAATTGCATTGTCTGTGTAAGGATTCTTCTATAAATAGCAGCCATGTTTCTTCGTTTTCAATTTGCTGAGAGTTTGCATAAGTGGTGAGTGAAAGCAATATACATATATCAGTAGGAGAAGTTGGATTAGCAGCAAACTATATTTGAATCCTAGCAGAGGTATAATCCCTCTTCCTTTGTTCTTCATTTTCGTTTTCTGTTTCCGAAGTTTCCTTCAAATTTTTGATTATGCCAAATTGGTTCATGATTGGTTTGTAGAACCCTTATATTGTTGTTATATAAACATACATACGTGATGGAACCACTATATAGCTTTCTTGACTTTCATTTCCATTGTTGCTCTGTAATTTCTGTAAAACATCAAATTCGTGAAAGTAGTTGGAGTTCATGAAATTGGGAATCGTTTGGGCGATTGATTGTTATATATGCATATATATGTGTTAGTAAGTTAAAAAGGTTAGTCTAATAGCATATGGGTATGTCGAGATCGATAAAATGGGAGGTTTTGGGTCGGTTTCGCTGCAGTCTGAACTGAGGAACTGTCCCCACGCCGCAGCGCCACAGCCAGCGCCGCAAACCGCGCGGCAGCCCGCGCCGCAGCCCCACCCACGCCGCAGCCCGCGTCGCAGCGCCACCCGCGCCACAGCGCTAGAATATGGCTGCTGTTGCCGCACCGCAGCGCCGGCCTCTGTGTGCAGTTTTCTGCATTCTGCAACAAAACTGTTATATACCAATTGTTTGATTTTTGTTTAAACAAGCATGGGAGCATGATTAATACATATATATATAAACCTAATGAGGCAATGTAAGCATGTTTTAGTATATTAGCATGCATGGTTAACCAAACGACATATAGTTTGAAAACAAACTTAAAGTTTCATAAACTAACGTTAACATATATAAAAGCATGTTAATATTCTGATTTTTCAAGGCATGTCGGTATGAGGTAGAGATGTATGAAAGACATATTAAGTTATGTATATATGGTTCATAGTATGACAAGAGCCTGTTAGACCTTACTATTGAACATATCTAACAAAAATACTAGTTTTGAAGGTTGATATTGACATGTAAAGACCATGTATACATTCTGACTTTTCGAGCATGTTTATAGGGCCTTGAAATGCATGAAAAGCATGTTAACTTGTGTATATGGGTTTCATAAGGAAGCATGAACATGATAGACCTTATTAATGAACTATACTAACAAAGTATAAGCTTTGAACGTGAACGTTGGTATGTTATGACGAGAATTAGAATCTGACATTTATGGACACATGTGATAGTACTCTTAGACTCATTCATGTGTCATGCATGTATATATACCATGATTAGTTGCCGTGATTAAAGTTTAGCATAAACAAAGCATGTTTTCAAGATAATAACAATGCTAGCTACATATATGCAATACGAGTACTCATGAGCATGACTAATACAAGTTATATGAATATCTTATGTGTTTAAAAGCGACCATGTTAGACCATATGAGTTCGTGTCCTTGAATGGCTTTAAGTATTAACTTAAGAACCTATACCATGTACGATTGGATTTGGAAAAGTTATACAAGCATGAACGTATCCTTTAAATATGAATACATGCTACGTGATATTATATGATGTTACTTGAACCCGATTTTGACGGTTAACTTAAGGAGATGCCGTAACTTGCTAAAATGAAATATATTTAGTATTGATTGTGGTCTTATGTGATATTAATAATATGCAAGCATGTTTGCTAATTGTTGAGATCTTATATAATATGAGAATGCGTTTAAACTCTAAAGAAGGAACGTTAAAGATAGAAATTATATTCTATATAACTGTGTAGCTAGGTAAAACTTACCTTATGTGTTGATCGTATATTCAAAGAGAAAATGTGAAGTTAAATTATATGACTAATGAATATCATATATATACGTAACTGTATTACGATAGGAATTCGAAAGTGTTGATTACTTTTCGTGGATAAACTACGCTAAAGGCAAGTTCTCTTACTTACACTCTTTTAAAGTGCAAGTATCCTAACCGACGCATTTTTTTTATGCAAGGAAATCTATGATTGTGAAAGTTTCCTAACTTATACTCTTTTACTATGCAAGTATCCTATCTTGTGTATTGCGAACTAGTTTCCTATTTAATCGGTTGAATTGAATTAGCATACTTGAACTCTTATTTCATTAAAGCTATTATTCATGTTGAACTTAGTATTGTTCTTGAATATTGTGAAAGTGTCTATGCCATTTGATTCGGCGGGACTTATGTTATTGAAAAGCAACCCAAACTAATTGATTGGTGCGGGATCTTGTATTTGACTGAGAAGAACAACCTTCTTTGAAGGGAATATATAAATTGTTGGAGAACCGACGTGCACACTTGAGTATGATTGATTGTTATGCATAACAAGGGTACTTTAGGCTGATCACCTGTTGTACCTGTTTTTGTTGGATTTTTAGTTTATTACTGTCAATTCTAGTAGAAGTTCATAGTCCGTAGTGACTACTCACTATTCAATTATTTGAAATCTTGAATTGACTGATTATTGAATCATATTGATATTATCCTGTCCTTAGCGACTGTTATTGAGAACTGTTGATATTCTTGTTATTCTTGAACTATCAAATCTTGTTATACCCTTTCAAGAATTGAGAATCTTATTATTTACCCTTATTGTATATTACTTGCTGGGCAATTTGTGCTCATTCTTGCTTTCCCTAAAACATTTCAGTTAAGGCAGAGCATGGCGAACCTTCGGGCATTGATAAGGGCAAGGGCAAGGCTACCAACTAGCTTATGTCTGTTATGTTTCAAATATATTAATATTGTGTGAAGATGATGTAGTAAGACTGGATTTGTTTATGTTTAAGCTTAAGTTAGATTATATAACAAGTCGTTAATTGATATTGCTTTGTAATCTATTAAGTACTGTAGGTTGCAAGACTTGGGGGAATAATTATAATAAATCATTGTAAATTATTCTAGAATAGATTTTTCGCTGTGGTTGTGTGATATTTAGTTATCATTATTGCGATGTATTACCATGAGCACGTGATGAACCGAATTCGAGAGACCAAGTGGCGGTCCTGGAATTTGGGGGCGCCACAATTAACACGTGGATGAACGGCACTTGGAAATCATCTTTAAGGCTGGCTTTGTTAAGATCTCGATAATCTACACATACTCGAACCTTTCCCCAAGATTTCGACACTAGGACTACGTTGGACAACCACTCAGGGTATGTTGATACTATAATGATTCCTGCTTTGAACTGTTTGATAATTTCTTCTTTGACCTTCAGGCTCCATTCTGGTTTCAACCGTTTAAATTTCTGCTTGATCGGTTTGAACCCTTCCTTAATTGGTAGTCGATGGACAAATATATCGGTGGATAGACCTATCATGTCTTCATGAGACCAGGCAAACACATCCTTAAACTGGGTTAGGAGTTTGATTAGTTCTTTTTCTTGGTTAAAGGGGATATTGGTTTCGATCTGTATCTCTTGGAAATTATCAATGGTTCCGATATTTATGGTGGTGGTTTGATTAAGGTTGGGTTTAGGTTTATCTTTGACCCATGTATTGATTTCCTCGGGCACCTCGTCATCATCCGCTTCCTCTTGCTCGATCCCCATCAAGTCAAAGTCCAATTCTATATCGAAATCGTAATCATTACTCAAATTTGGCAAGTCATGGACATGGCTAGAAATCCTCAAATTTGGAAACCTGAGACAAAAAACTTGATTGCTAAATATATACAAACGGTTGTCAATTATAGAAGGATTCAGCAGTTAATATGACAACAGGCAACAATAAGTTGCATACAAAATAAAATAGACATAAATATAGATAAAGGTAAAGCTCCCTATTAACGGATCACTTTCTGGTTTTACCCTTTTCGGACGATCTTAGGGGTAACCATCCAATTAGTGGTAATGAGATCCTGGGGGATAGCTGAGATAGACGCGCTGTTGGATTTGTCGACATCTTCCATGATGGCTATAATTGGTTTGGAACAGGTCCCTGGATCCTTATTCGGGATGTTCACACTTCCCCAGTTAAGGACTGGGAGGATGGGTTGATCATTTGACAGGTCTGCCCCTTTGGATTTCTTCAGGTCCTCTTCAAAAAGGCAAAAATTGCTCATAAATTGTGACTGAATTTCCTCCAGAAACTTCTTATCTTTGGCCATCCGGGCAGCGTCCTTGAGAGGCTTCTCATCCCCAACCTCCTAAGATCCATTCTGATTGACTTTAGGGATCAACAGATTTGAGATAATAATGGGGACCTTCTTCAATGACTCTTTAAATTCGGCTTCGTTGAGGTTTGGCTTGAGATGAATCAGATTGTTAACTGGCATTTGCTTGTGAGGATTACGATGTTTGTGTCCACCAGAGTATCTTAATCCAGCCATTCCCAACTGCATAGGTATGTGGATCGGGTTTTTGATTCTTTGGCCATTTCTCCCCAATCCTCGGCTTAGTCGATGTCCTCTGAAAAGCTTCTCTTGGCCAACTGCCATCACTTCTGGAGATATCCGGGGAGTTAATGTTGGCGCACCCACCGAGTGGTATCGTGGATTGCTTACTTTAAAGGCTTGAAAACTGGTCTGCTCAAGACCCTCATTCCCGTTAATCAGGGGAATATCTCCCAGATTGTGTATAGGATAATCAGGTTCTGCACTGACAGTGACCAGATTACCATTGACAATATACTTCAATTGCTGATGAAGAGCTGAAGGAACAGCCCTGACCTTGTTGATCCAAAGCCGTCCTAGAAATAGATTATACCCGGTAATGATCTTTAACAATTTGGAAAGGTATATTGAAGGTGAACGGGCCAATCTCTACAGGAAGTTTAATTTCCCCAACTGTATCCCTTCTTGAACTGTCGAATACTCGTACCACTACATGGCTTTCCCGAATCCGAGTCGGGTTGATCTGCATCCTATCCAGAGTATCATGTGGACAGATGTTCAAGGATGATCTTCCATCAATTAGCACGCATCCTACCATGTATCTAGATGATACGATAGTGATATGCAATGGTATATGATGCCCAATTCCCTCGGCTAGTATATCATAATTAGTAAATGATATCACATTACTGTCAAATACATGGCTAATCAGGTGCTGGAATTTTTCAGTATCAATGGTTTTGGGCAGGTGTGCCTCATCCAATACATGGATTAGAATTTGACGATGGTCATTAGAAGCCAGTACTAGATCCAGAATGGAGATTTGATGTGGTTCCGCTTCCAACTGCTTCACCGTCCTTGCTTCGTCGTGCCCCATCTTAAGGAGGAATTCTGCGATCTTTCCTGTTAACATTTTCCCCAATAATTAGGTTATCGATTTTAATAAACGCCCTGGGAGGTAAAGTGGATTCACCTTAGGTACGATAGCTGTGCAATCAGGTGCTAATTTTATGCATTCTCCATAATTCCAAGGTACCTTCTTTAGGCTAAGAATTAGGAGTCCCGGCCAAGGAGCCAATATCAAGGGTTTTAGCGCTGGTATCTCGAGAGTCGTCTTTTTTCTCTGCTCAGATAATCCTTTTATAGTTATGAGTCCGCCCGACGCTCCTTCTATGCAAAGGATAACAGCTACCATTCCCTCCAAATTCCTTGCCCCTCTAGGGTAAATTATCTCTTCGTCAGAGAAGATCTCAGCTTTATTCGTAAGTTCTAGCTCTTCTGATTCGATCAGATTCGGAATTAAATGTCGCAGGGCCCAATATTCCTCAGTGGCATGTCCAATGGCATTCAAATGATAGAGGCGGGATCTAAAAGAATCGAAACACTTTGATCGCGGATCCGGGGGTGGTAGAAATTTCATGATCTTTCCCTCCTCGATCAAGGAGCACAATATATTTTCCCTGGAATGCCCCAAGGGGGCGAATTTCTGTTTGGCGATAAATTCTCGTCGGCTCTGAAGTCTAGCTTCCCTGGCTATCTTTTCTATCCATTTGTTTTGCTCTTGACAGCGAATTTGATCCCTTCTTGAGGTTGGGTCAACTTCGACGAATATATTGTCGGTTGGCCTTAGTAGGACTTAGTCTATTAGCTGTTGGGTCAACTGATGTTAGTATACAACCACATCTGCCAACTGATCAACTCGTGCTTTAATCGAGGCCAAGTCTTGATCCACCCCATACTTCTCTTCAGGGTATCCCCATATTGCAGGGTCATGTGCAGAGGGTGCCTTTCCCAGCTTCCTCAGGTATTTGAAGTTTTTCCTGCTTCCAGCACTTATCATGTTGATTCCTTCCTCGGTATGCTGGGGCTTGGCATTCGGCTGGTCTGGCACTTTGACTATAATCTCCCCATTGTCAATCAAGTTCTGAATCTTATATTTTCATGTCCAAAATTCATGAGTATCATGCCCCGATGAGTTGTAATGGTAAGCGCATTTCTTGCTGGGATCAAATTGCCTTTCGTTTGGATCAGAAGGAGGAGCTAGCTCAGCAATCTTCTTCTGGGCGATTAATAGTGCTAATATATTCTCCAAATAGTCCCCTAAAAAAGTGAATATCCTTCTCTACTAGTTCTCCCCACCCTTCAATGCTGTAGGATTTCGGGAATTCACAGGATGAGAGTTCTACATCTGGATAGACGGGTTAGGGCTCCTGTTAGTAGCTTGTCCTTGCAATATCAAAGAGACATCTTCTTCCTTCCTTTTCGATGCTCTTTTAGGAGCGCTTGCATAGTTTCCCGACTGTATGTGCTCCGCTACGGCTTCTAGGGCAGTGGGATCCTTAATTTTGCCAGGCTTCAAACCCATTTCTGCCATTTCCCCATGTTTGATCATTTCGGAGAAGGATTTTCCTAACCCGGCGAGGACTCTCTCATAGAAAGGGGCTTCGTGTATGTCAATGAAAGTTGTCACCATCTCACTTTCATCCATTGGTGGGTTAACTTGGGCCGCCATTCGCCTCCACCGCTGTGTATATTTGCTGAATGACTCATTGCTCAGTTTCTTGACTTTGGTAACTTGATAGCGATCAGGTGCCATCTGGGATTAGAAACTATACTGGTTGAGGAAAGCATGAGCCAAATCTTCTCAACCTCTGACTTTGGAGTTATCTATTCAAGCATACCACGTTCGAGCTTCACCGGTAAGGCTTTTCTGGAATAGTTGCATCCTTAGGTTTTCATCCTCGGCGTAAGTTCCCAGTTCACCTATGTAGACCTTTAAGTGAGTGTAGGGATCCCCTAATCCGTTATATCTCCCAAACTTTGGGATTTGGAACTTATCCGGGTATCTCTCTTTCGGGAAAATACACAGATTCGAATAATTTATGCTCCTGTGGGATCCTGTCCCTTTCATATACCGGATGGCGTCCTCCATCTGCCTAACCTTCCTCCTAATATCTCTAGTTTCTTCGTCCTCCCGGAGGTCTATAATTTCCCGTGTCGTCTTCTGGGTTAGGGCCTCCTTGGATACTTCAACATTGAGGGGAGAGATAGGTGTGGACATCTAGGTATCACCGTCCTTTTATGGTATTTTCATATCTCCTTGCATAGAGGGTTCAGTCTGACTCTTATACTTGGGTTCCTGAGATACCTTGCACTGTTCTCTTAACAGGGTCGTCATCTCGGCCATCTATTTCTTAAACTCCTTGAATTCATCTCGAGATACAATGATGGGTTCAGATGAGCTTCCTTCGGCCATCTTGAACGGTGGTGAACTGGCCATCTTGGCTCAAAATTGAGTTTTAGGACCAATCTGCACAAAACCGATATCTAGTTTGGACGAGATATTGGTGGACAGAGATGCATAACATGTTATGCATCAGTTTAATGGTTTTTTAATCTTTTCCTACAACACAACGGGTTAGTCAAATTGATGACAAGATATGAAAGATGTATAAATGATAGTTTCAGATGATTTCTATTTATATACGCAGAAGGTTACATAGGGCATGAAGAAGCACATCGTGCATTTGGTTTACCAGAGGCTGGCCTATCTTAGGGTTACTCTCACGGGCTTTTTGAAATTGGTTCCCAGATCTTCACAATTTAATTAATGAAAACATCTATTTTTCAATTAGAGCGAATCTGAGTGGTGCCTTTCCTGAGCCTCACAATAGAAACACCTAAAGGAGTCCCGTAATAAACAACCGACGGGATTTCCTCCTAATGGGGGTACCACACAACATACATTCACGCCCTCACCGTATGTTTAATGATGACATTGTACGAAGCACTAGTATATTGTGTGAGGCACTAATAGAAAATGCTTAAAGATTGATACAATTATCACACACAAGGATCATTCACACAAGATGCATATGCAGAATCAAAAAGATTGAACGCGGTCTAAGCCCTCTTAAATCCCCAGCAGAGTCTCCACCTGTCGACGCCGGGAAAAAATCTTGCTCTTTAAAGGTCTTTTCTCTTTGGTTTTGATTTTCGTCTTTCCTTTGTTTGAGCTTATCTACGTTTTTCCATTTGCTATATCTATGGATTTTATTAAAGGGTGATATTTTAGAAAAGAGGTACCGACATAAGTGTCGGCAACTTTGAAAAGATTGATTTAATTTTGATGATTGGACCAAATGAGACAGAGTCGCCAGTTGGTATGATTTAAATTGATGTACCAACTCATCCGAGTTTTAATACTTTTTTGCAATATGGTCCAATGCGTGACTCCAAAAGATTGGTCTTGAAACCCGAGATTCGTGGAATCCGGGGGCTAGGTTAAGTGGGGGAAGGGGTTAGGAACCCCCCAACTCCCGTGAAAATACGGTACCACATCTTATTGATTTTCTGTGCATAAAGTGTGGATGTGTGTGTGTGTGTGTGTTTTATTTTGAAAACTTTATTCATTTTTATTCTAAGTATTTATTTTTTTGGATTTGAAAGTAGTGCTGTACCTCTTTTGCGCCTAGGTACGAAGGATTTGATTTGACAAAAAGTTCATTTTTAACAAGATGTATAATTTGAAATGACGTTTTGGAAAGCAAGGTTTTCAAATCCTTTGCCCGACTAGGAATCGAGGACTTCAATACTTCATTTTATCTTTACATTCATAAATTGATCTACCTCGAATCGCTTTATTATGATTGAAAGCTCTTTGTGGTTTTATTAGAAATCATTTTGATGATATGCATGTAACATCAAAAAGGGTCGGATCATCATTGGGCATGAAAGCTATCTCGATGAAACCGAAC
Organism: Panax stipuleanatus; assembly: GCA_020205555.1. Lineage (NCBI taxonomy): Eukaryota > Viridiplantae > Streptophyta > Magnoliopsida > Apiales > Araliaceae > Panax > Panax stipuleanatus. The sequence continues at coordinate 42,909,811 of CM035115.1, read as the reverse complement.
ACCCACAATTAACGTTTTCACTATCTTGGGATCTTGAATCCGACCTCTCGGGACTAACCCCTAGTGCTCGTCTTCAAGATCCGAATATTACATATACAATTATATTTACGCTATTTAAACATTACATCTTCATAATCGGACCATCGTGGGAATCAAGTCGAGATCCATTCGGGGATCTCTACACTGGGCTTCCTAGGCTCACATTATTTATACGGGAATACATATATACAAGGTCCTAAATATGATATTCGACGATTTCAACGGTTGAAATCACCATTTTGAGCCATTTCGGACCCCTTTCACCTCTAGATATAGATCTAGGGTTATACAGGGTAACCGGGATCGTGTAAAGCAATAAATACGTAGATCTACCATGGATCTAAACCGATCTAGCACACGGGTTCAAGCTTCAAGCTTAATAACCTCTCAAAGGCTAGATTCGGCTTAGATCTAGGTAGATCTAGAGTCCGTACTCGGTTTACAACACAATAAGCATAATATAACTGATAAAACCTTAAAATCTATCAACTATTATATAATATGCTTATAAACAACAAGATTATCTAGATTTAAATAAGATATATCATCAATCTAGTATTTTGAACAAACGTTTACAAAGAATGATGCTAGAAAGTGCATTTTTTCACCTTGGGGGGCACGTGAACAATCGTTTTAACTACCGTGGTCAACGTAGATTAATCTCGGGACTTCAAGTAGGTGCTAAATGAGATGAAAAAGCTTCAAGTTGGTGTTTTTGAGTTCCACCCGAGCCCTTCTCTATCTAGAATATCTTTCTCTCTCTAAAATTATATCTCTCTCTCTTCTAAATGAACTAGTGTGGGGGTTATAAGCTGGCCGAGCTAGCCGTATACATGTGTGCGGCTAGCCGTATATATGTATGCGGCTAGGTTAGGTGGGGCCTGCCATCTCGTAGTATGCTCCTGTCGTCCCGGTTCGGAGGAATTTCACCTACGTAGACCGTGCTTTCGGAAAGTCTGTGCGGAATGCGGCGGAATCCAATCGAGTCTGACTGAGCCGGGGTCCGGGAAGATGATGATGATAGCGGAGAAGTATCTTCCAGTTCCCAACGATAGTTAGTTGGTTTATCGTCGATGGCACCCATTTCAAGGTTTTCTGAGTTGGTTTTCGGTGGACACTGTCTCAGCTTGGCGATCTTCGTTCGGTTTACAACATGTTCGGACGTCATTGGTCTTTTGAATCTTTCACAGGGTCGTCTCCGGGATGACATGGCTCTTTTTCCCTACCTCGGGGTTGTCTTTGAAGTAAAATTACATTTTTGCCATTCTACAACGTTAATACAAAGAAAGTAAAATTTTGAGTGTCTACACCTTTCCTAATCACAAATAAACTCCTTTATTTTTAAGAAAATAAGAAATTTAATTTCAACTCCAATTATTTATCATAGAATCCAATTCTAACTTTATTTAGTTAGCATGAAATTAAATTCTAATTAAAATAAACATCTTTATTTTAATCTAATTTCAAATAAAAATAAACTACTTTATTTAAATTTAGAATTACTGGAAAAACATTGAAATTTAATTTCTATTTAAAAATAAACATTTTATCTTAATTAGAAATCAAATAAATATATAAAATAAAATTTTATTTATTTCTGGGTAGCAGCGCTGCGGCGCCCTGAATGAAATGATTTCGGAGGCAGCTGCGCCAGGTCACCCGTTTTTTAGAAAATCGGGGACGGCGCTGCGGTGCCCTAATTATACTGTAATCAGGCGCTGCGGCGCCGGGTCACCCGTTCAGAAGTCGGAATGGGCGTTGCGGAACATCCTGTTTTTTCGATAACCTGGATCCGGCACTGCGGCGCGGTAAATAAGCCTTGGGCAAGCGCTGCGGCGCCACTGGGCAGAATCTGTTTTTCCAGTTTGCAAATTATGCAGTTTTTCTCCAAAAAAATAATTCAATGCCAATAATTTTGCCCAATAAAATTGTTCAAAACACATATCAAATCTAAATAATTAATAACTCGCATAAAGGTTTGACTCTGAAATCACTGTTAGTTTGTAAGATTCATGAACGGGATCAAATTGCATAAAATAAGCAGAAGCATGATAAATCAGAGTTTTAAAATTTTACAAACCATATAATCGGATCATCCTTTTTAAATTATTAATTAAACGAAAGAGATAAAGAAAGAGATTTATACCCTTGAAGATACGAGCTTCCTCAGATAAGAGTTCAACTCCAAATCCTTTCATGCTCTCCTTAAATTTACCAGGTTAGATTCATTCATTTGATCAACGTTAGCCACTCAAGTGTTTGGCCTCTAGAGGTGATCCACCAAGGAATAATCTTTACTCAATAAAGGGTGTTTGACTAAACCTAGTTTCCTTCTCTTTAGAAAATTAGTGCTCTCCCAACTATTGGAAAAATAACATTAGCCCTAAATCAAAATAAAACTCCTCTTATTTATAGTTATAGGCAAACCTCCTAAATATTTTAGGATTAGGCTTTCATAATAATTAATTAAACTCTTTTAATTAATTTACCTCCGAATATTATTAGGAATATGGGAGAGTATTATTATTAATTAATTCACAAACTCTTTTAGAAATTAAACTAATAATAGTAATAGTAATAGTAATAATAATAATAATAATAAGACTCCTCTTATTAATTTATATTTAATATTTTCAAAATATTAAAAAATAAATATTAAGCTATTTAATTTATTCTATCACCATAGATTAAATTAAATACACTTAAGCTATTATTACGATTATGTCATTTGCTTCTTAAATAAATATTATTTCTTTTATGGTGTGACCCTTTAGGTTCTTTATATTAAACCAGTTGTGAATAAATCAATTAGAACAATTCTAATCTTATTTAAATAAATAAATTAAACTAGTTAATTTATTTAAATAAATAATATTTATCTTACAATAAGGGTAAGCCCCTTTACCGCTCAACGACTTTCTAGATAATATAAATTTCAACATTAATCATAAAAGAATCTTTGAATAAATAGTTACTGTACAATTTAATCCTTCCACCGTACAATGTCCCAATTAAATATAAGACATGGAATTACTATCAAGTCTTATTTTATTTAATTATATATATTTCGATCCTTAAATAAACAACTCCAAATAATGCAAATTAGAAACTCCTTTCTAATTTCATTTCACATTGGCCAAGGATTCCTGGGTTGTCATTTATCGAATCACATAGGACATTCTCTCCTTTTTACTAGAAGCGGTAGATTCTTTATTGATCATTCATTATCTCCATATATAACTTATTACACCCAAGCATACCCTTTGATATACCCTAAGAATCTTAAGAGACATGTCAAAGTTTAACTTATCATACACAAGATACTATGATGATCTCAAGTCTAAAAATCACTTGTACTACTATCACTAGAGGATTTCCTATTGATAGGCAAGTAAAACTCCATTATGTATTCCTTAGCGAGCCATGTTCAGTAAACTTATTCTCCAATAAGCACTAACATACTTGCTTTAGTGTCTCTACACAAATGATCATGAGATAGATCATCCTCATCCAATGAGCGAGCAACGTATGTACCAATCTATCCGGATTCACTAATCCCCTTTTTCGTAATTCAACGATTGGGAACTACTTTAGTTTTAAGCTATCTAAGAATTTAAATTCATTAGCATGATCATCATCATGATTCTAAAAGTATTTCTTAAAACAATGGGTTTGCCACATTTAATATAAAATCACTATATATGTAGATAAATTAAAAGCCTTTAATTAAACAATTCTTTTATTAATAAATAAATAAGATTGTTACAAAATATATGCTTTATCATATCAAATATGATTGGCTTGTGTGCATACTACTTCCAGCTAGATCCTCTTATTTCAGTCATCTTGACAACAATGTTTTAAATTTTAATTGCTACTCGATACTACTCACGAGTATATAAGTTTATTAACAAGCACATAAATCGTTTTATTATTTTATCTTCAATGAATTCCTTAATTCATTCCTTAGAACTCGATAAAAGTTTATCACCACTATATTTTTGATCTTCTATAAGGCTATTTCCTAAGGTTTTCTAAATTAAGGTTCATAACTTAAAACTTTGATACCAACTTGTGACACCCCCAAATCTGGGTATTCAAACTCCATAAATTTGTTGTTCACGATCTAATAAAATAACATCTAACTACCTATAATAAGTGAAGGATAATAAATATCATAAACCTCACTCCCATTAATAGGTTACATCATCAATAAAATCCCAGGTTATCTAACCTTTATTACATCATTTGTGGAAATAAAACATAACATTAAACAAGTCTCGTTACATAAAATTTTAACAAAAAGAATAAACCATTCTTCGTCATTTATTCATCTTGCCCTTGCCCTTGCTCGTGGACGGCTCATCAAGTTTCTCTGTCTTAGCTGCAATGTTTATGCAAGGGTGAACAACCAATTGCCCACAAGAATAACAATAGAAATAACAGCATGGTAATAGTCAATGAATACCGAACAATATCATCTTTCTGAAATCAATCAAATATAATCAAGAACTGATAGCTTAATAGAGAACTCGACTTTTGAATCAAGATTAGAAAACACGATCAAAAGTACATCTGAGGGTCACAAGACCATGAAATATGTCCTAGGTTAGAAAGTATTTCTACCATAACCTTTAACAGCCTTATAGACTATATGGACCATCCATCTCGTACTCCAGGGGATCAACCCTTCGTACAATGTATTGTGCATATACATTTTAATGTATTGCGTAGTATAATTCTATATAATAGGGTTGTTCATCTCAACTTTGACATAAGAGTTCGCACCAAAGAAAGTTTGGTTTGGAATAGCTTCAACATAAGTTCTAGATTTTAGAACGTTCATCAACTATGGACTAGTTGAGTCAAAAAGGTTAACTAGCCATATAATAATTCGGTAACAACAATAACATAACCTTTTCAAAGTGAGATTTTAATAATATTGGAAAACAATAATTGCAATCGAATAAATCTCATACATTGGAGTATTACTTTCGAAAGAATAGGAAACTTTAACCAAAACATAGATATTGGATATTATAAGAGCCTTGCTTGAATGACAAGAAGCTGAGGATAGAACATTTTGCCCCATAAAAAGTAAGGTAGGAAACATGCTCATTAAAAGATTAGGAACTCGCGTAATCATAAACAAGATGGAGATAAGGAACTTGCTCAATGAAAAATTAGGGTTAGAGAACTTGCCTTGTACGCTTGCTACACAATTATAACTTACGCTTTTTAGTATCCTACATATACCATTTAGGATCACAATACTAGTTAGTCCCATAACAACTACCATTAATGTTTTAAGTTCTCATTTTAGTTCATTTTACAACATTTAGCTCTAGGTCTGATTACACTAATCACATAGAACGAAACTGGAATCCTTACTAGCATATAATATAAGTGTAACCTTGCTATCTTTACAAACATCGAGTTAAAGTGTCTTATAACTTATCAAATCATAACTTGTAATTTAATTTGTGATTACAAACTCATGATACATCTTTATACATGTTTAAAGCTTCTTTATATTCATTAGGTTAGGTTAACATTTCCCAGGACTGAACAAGCAAAAACACAACACTGGGTCACTCTACCCACCCCTGCCAGGGTGGGGATATTGAACTTGGAAAAGCAATTATTGAATCAAGAATATAAAATACTGAACAGTAATTACTGTAACAATTATTGAATGAGTGGCTTCTTACATAAGAATCAATAATTAGAATTATTGTGCAATACCGTGTGCTACTGTGCAACAACGCATATTACTGTATTTTTATCACCGGGCATTTCAACAGTTTAACGGTAAAAATTTTGTCGTTATTTTTATAAAAAGATTATTTATGTCACTTTCTATATCCGACAATTATTCTGTTGTGGGGCCCACTAATTATTTGTTATTTCGGCGGCGCCGTCATATTGTACAGAATATAATATTCCCCGACAGAACGAATATTCTCCGACATAACGAATATTTAATGACAATTTACTTACTCTGTAAAATTTGCACATATCACCCTTAACTTTAACCTTTTATCAATTTAACCATTTACTGAATAGAATAATAATTATAAAAAAAATTGAATACTTTTAATTCATAAAATTCGGGGTCTTACAGTTTCATTCCTTGTATTATATGTTGATGATAAATTGTTGATAGAAAATGACATTCCTATGCTACAATCGATCAAAATAAAGTTGCCTAAACACTCCTCCATGAATGATTTGGGTAGAACATCTTACATTGAGGCTATAAATCTGTATAGATAGATTTAAAAAGATGTTCGGCTTAACCCAAGGAACGTATATTCATTAGATGCTAAAGGCGTTTAGCATAGCAAACTCCAAAAAGGTGTCTCATGATGATGAGCCATGGAGTGTATCTCTCTAAAATTATCCTCAATAAAAGAGAGATCGCATGAGTTACTATCATGTATGCAATGAAATATACGAGACTTGATGTTGATCATTCATATTCTGGAGAAGATCACTGTAAGACAGTGATAAACATCTCAAAGTACTTAACTGACACTAAGGATGTCATCATGACATATGATGGGTCTGAATTAAACGAGAGGACTAAACAGACTCAAGTTTTCAGACTGACCAAGACGATAACAAATCCACTTTAGGGTAAGCCGTTACCTTGAAAGATGGTGCAGTGAATTGGAATGGTTCAAAACAGCAAAAGGTTGTTGGTCTAGTGACAAAGACAAAGTATATAACTGTAAGTGAAGCTGTAAGTTGATTTTTCAGATGAAAAGTTCATTACAGAACTAGGAATAGTTCTTATGTCTCATCTTAAATCTAAACATGTGTTGCAGCACTATGATTAAAGAAATCATTGAAAGATGAGACTTCACCTTAGAGAGTGTAGACTCTCAAGACAACATTGCAGATCCATTTACTAAAGCTTTAACACAACAGCAGTTTGATCGTCACTCAGAGAAGATGGGTATGAGATACCATGGCGATTGACTTTAGTGCAAGTGGGAGATTGAAAGTAGTATGCATACAAACCAATCATTATAATGATAAGCATATACTTTGGAGACGATCTTATTTATTTATTAATAAAAGTATTAACTTATTAAAGGCATTTAATTATCTACATGATGATGTTTTATAATATGTAAATAACCTATAGTTTTAAGCAATACTTTTAGAATCATAATGTTGATCATGCTAATGAGATCTAAATTATTAGAAAGCTTAAAACTAAAATAGTTCCCAATCGTTGGATTATTAAAAAGGGGATTAGTAAATCCGGATAGATTGGTACATATGTTTCTTGCTCATTGGATGAGTATAATTGATATCATAATCATTTGTGTGGAGACACTAAAGCAAGTATGTAGGTGCTTATTGGAGAATAAGTTCACTGAACGTGACTCGCTATGGAATACCTAATGAAGTTTTACTTGCCTGTCAATAGGAATTCCTAATGTGATAGTAGTACAAGTGATCCTTGGACTTGAGATCATCATAGTATCTTGTGTGTAATGAATTATACTTTGACTTATTCCTTAAGACCCTTAGGGTATATCAAAGGGTATGCCTCGGTATAATAAGTTACATATGGAGATAATGAATGGTCAATACAGAATATACCACTTATAGTAAAAGAAGAGATATGTCCTATGTGATTCGTTAAATGACAACCCAGTAGTCCTTGGCCAAGGTAGAATGAAATTAGAAAGGAGTTTTTAATTTGCATTATTTGGAGTTGTGAATTTTCTAATCGAAATACATATAATTAAATAAAATAAGACTTGACAGTAATTTCATGTCTTATATTTAATTGGGGCATTGTATGGAGGAAGGATTGAATTGTACGGTAACTATTGACTCACACGTTCTTTTATGATTAATGTTGAAATCTATATTATCTAGAAAGTCGTTGATCGCTAGGGAGGCTTATCCTTATTGTAGAATAAATATTATTTATTTAAATAAATTATTATTTTAATTTATTTATTTAAATAAGATTAAAATTATTCTAATTGATTTATTCACAACCGGTTTAATATGGAGAACCTAAAGGGTCACACCATAAAAGGAAGAATAATTATTTAAGAAGGTAATGGCATAATTGTAATAATACATTAAGTGTAATTAATTTAATCTATGTTGATAGAATAAATTAAATAGCTTAATGTTTATTATTTAATATTTTGAAAATATTAAATATAAATTAATAAGATGAGTCTTATTAATATTATTACAATTATTATTATTTTAATTTCTAAATGAGTTTAGGAATTAATTTAATATTAGTACTCTCATTTATTCCTAATAAGATTAGGAGGTAAATTAATTAAATGAATTTAATTAATTATCAGTTTTATAGCATATAAAATAGCTTAGAGAGAGAAATAGCTTAGAAGAGAAAGAAGTTGGACATTCAAAGCTACCAAGTTCATTGCCTCCTTCATTACTCGGATTCTACACGGCAAAGAGAAGAGTTAGAGCTAAAATACTTCAAAATAGGAGTTTTCTTTATCTACGTCTTTCATTCATTTGTGTATTCTGATCATGTTTAACACATTGATAATGTTATTTGGTTCTATAGTTATGAACTAATTATATTTCTAGGATTACAATGTAACCTAATGATTAGTTTAGTTGAACTTCTCTCTTATTTATTATAATGAATCGTGTTTGAATGGGTTATTATATTTGATGCTTTATTTATTGATTGCTTGGCTAAGTAATTGATATAAATATTAATTGATATTGGAAAATGGATTTTAATGCTTAACCCCAAATATATTAACACTTGTTATGAACTTTCCTAATGGATTGAGAGCATATCTTGCATAATAGAATAGGAATATATCTATTTGCCTTGTGTAACCATTGAGAATTAAAGCTTAATGACTCTTAGTCTAATTTACTTCACAATAGGAATATTGTGATTTATTTAGCTAGGGGATTTGCATTTGACCATCGGAAGAGGCTTACGTATACATAGTATTCTCGGTTAACCATTCTTGTGATTTGTTAGAGAATTGGAGAGTTAGGAGATTATACGAAGCATTATGAGAGTTGTAATCCTAGTTTGTCATATTTGAATCAACTATTTCTTACCATTTACTGTTTTAACCATATTGCTTTAACACACCATCATTACTTACTTGTTTAGATAAGACCGAATTGATATAATTTTAGTATTTGAATAGCCTTAGTACTATTTCCCTGTGGGTTCGACACAACTTATTACTGTATTACTTGTTTGACTGCGTATACTTGCGCGTATTTTATTGGATCGTTAAATCGACCAACATATTTTTGGCGTCGTTATCGGGAACTTAGTATTATTTATTTTTCAACATTAATATTAACTCAAGACGATCTTAATTTAAACTGATTTATCTGTTTAAACTTTTTTCTCAAGTACTCTTGATTGTGTATGCCACCTCGAATGAATCAGAATATAATACCTCTTGATCCTGAGGTTGACAGAACATTTAGACAACTGAGAAGAGAAAGAGCTCGGGAAATACCAACTCCAGTTATTATGGTCGAGGAAATTCAAAAATCTCTACGGGATTATGCCATGCCCTGCATCACAGATATTCAAGTGAGCATACTAAGGCCTGCGATTCAAGCAAACAACTTTGAAGTCAAGTCGGGTAATATTTAAATGATACAAAACAATGTTCAATTCGAAGGGATGTATAATGATGACTCGAATGATCATTTGATAAACTTCGTGGAAAACTGTGACACTTTCAAATGTAATGGAGTATCCGATGATGCCACCAAGATCAGATTGATACCATTTACTCTTTGGGACAAAGCCAAGAGTTGGTTGTATTTTCTTCGGTCGGGTTCCATTATAACCTGGGCTGATTTGGCTCAGAAATTCGCAGTGAAGTTTTTTTCGCCCGCGAAAATAGCAAAGCTCAGATATGATATCACATCCTTCACACAACATGACTCTGAGTGTCTTTATGACTCGTGGGAGCGATTTAAGGATTTATTGAGACGATGTCCATACCATGAATTACCCGATTGGATTACTATTTAGACCTTATATAACGGATTATCCAGTTTTACTTGTTCTAGTATTGATGTTGCGGCTGGTGGAGCCTTTATGGTAAAGAAATTTGATGAATGTTATGACTTAGTGGAAACCATGGCTGCGAACAATTATCAGTGGCCTAACGATAGGCAAGCACCACGAAAAGTGGCCAGGGTGTACGAGGTTGATGCAATTACAACGTTATCTACTCAAGTTACTGCCCTTACTAAAAGTATTGATGTTATGGGGTTGCAAATAGTGTAAAGTGTGGCGGTGCCATGTGATTTGTGTGTAAGGAAACACCCTACTGATCAGTACGCCATTAGCCTTAAGTTAGTTTAGATTATCTCAAATTACGGGCGACAGCAGACCACCAATCTTCCCACACATTAACATCTTGGTTTGAGAAATCACCCAAATTTCTCGTGGAGCAACAATAACAGCAACAAAGCTTAAACCTCTACCACTAGACAAACATATTCAAATCTTCCCAATTTTTAATCTCAAAATTAACATCCACAATGCTCTTACCAACCCCCACCTCCTAAGGAAAGAAAGCCTAGCTTGGAAGATCTTCTCTCGAGATACATTGCTCAGAATGAAACAAGGAGCAATAGCCAAGAGGCGTCCATCCGAAATTTAGAAAACCAAATGGGACAATTGGAAACTGCTTTAAATAGTCGTCCTCCAGGTACCTTGCTAAGTGACACAGAGGTAAACCCAAAACGGGAGGGCAAGGAGCAATGCAAAGTAGTCAATCTTTGGAATGGCAAGATATTGAATGAAACTGGAGTAGAAACCTCAATAGTGCAACCAAAAGTTATTATAGAGGAGAGCAGTGTTCAGCCCAATTGTGACAAGTCTGGGAGAGAAGAGAATATACCAAAGGAAACCACAATACCAGCTTCTACTGGTAACAAGCCTAGTTCTGTAGTACAATATGTACCATTTCCCCAAAGCCTTCAGAAGCAAAAGCTGGATAAATAATTTTATAAGTTCTTAGATGTTTTCAAGAAACTTCACATTAATATCTCGTTTGCTGAAGCGATGTAACAAATGCCCAGTTATGTGAAATTCATGAAGGACATTTTGTCCAAGAAGAGGAAACTGGTGGACTATAAGACAGTAGCACTTACAGAGGAGTGTACTGCTATTCTACAAAATAAGCTTCCACCTAAGCTACAAGACCTTGAAAGCTTCACTATTCCATGCACCATCAGGGACAAGTTCATTGAAAAAGCCCTATGTGATTTAGGAGCTAGCATTAATCTGATGTCGTTATCTATGTTCAAGAGGTTGGGGTTAAATGAGGCCAAGCCTACCAGTTTCACTCTGCAGTTGGCCGACAGATCCCTCACTTATCTGAAGGGAATAATGGAAGACGTACTTATCAAGGTGGACAAGTTCATCTTCCCCGCGAATTTCATTATTCTAGACTTCGAGAAGACCATTTCTAGCTACAAGCATGACCATTTCTATGAAGTTCCTAGTGCCGCTAAAGATTTCTTCTGGGTCGATGTGAGTGACAAAGCAATGAATGACGTATTCTCTAAAAATTACATTTTTGATTCGCTTGAGGCGACTCTTATTAGTGTTAGTAATGTGGAAGAGCCTACTCATCTCGAGTATGTGAATTTTTTGAATGAATACTCACGGTTCCCTAAGTCAAAGTAAGTAGTTGAACTATTGAATATATTAGAATCTACATCCAAGGAGCAACTATCTAGTTGGAGTTGAAGTCTCTACCAAGCCATCTACGTTATGCTTATTTGAGAGAATAACCCACTATACCTGTCATAGTTTCTACATTGTTAAGTGAGAGTCAAGAAGATAAGCTCCTGTAAGTTCTCAAGGAGTACAAGACAGCTTTGGGCTGGTCTATCTCAGATATCAAGGGCATCAGTCCCTCTATTTGCACGCATTAGATCATTTTGGAGGATGGTTCTAAGCCTTCTATTGAGCATCAAAGGTGGTTGAACCCTATCATGATGAAGGTGTGTAGACACTCGAAATTTTGCATTCCTGTTACTAACCTTGCAGGAAGGCAAAAATGTCTTTTCCCACTTTAGAGATAGCCCTAGAGGATTAAATCAGCAAACCAGACCCCCAAAGACAGCACCGGGAAATCATCAAACCAGACCTACAGAGACATCATAGGGAAATCATCAAACTAAACAACCGGAGACAGCCCCGGGAAATCATCAAATCATTCTCCCCATATACAACCTTGCGAATCATTAAATTAACTTCAGAGATAGCCCTGAAGATAGACAAAAGTTAACCGTAGTCCAATCCCGGAGATAACCCCAAGAAAGACAGCTGCAGCCACGTCAAGCCCGAAACCAACTCGGAAGGGCAAAAGAGTAATTTTTCCAACTCAACATCAAATCAGATCAAATTACTGTGAAGAAGGTCATTGATGAGTGCATGATATTCATTTATTTTGATTCCTTTATGCATAGTCTATTGCATGTTTGGTTGTTAACAAGGGCTTAATAGCTTTTTTATGGTTTTCAGGTCAAAATGGAGCTAAAACGAGTAAAATAGGAAGATTGTTGGGTTTTTAATGCTAAGTTGGATTCATGGTCTTGGCTTGGGACTTGGATTTTATTGTATAGCTATTCCTTAGCTTTTCGTAACATCTTGAATCGTCCCAATTGGAGTTCATATGAAAAAATTATGACCTTTTTACCGAGTGGAAGTTAGAATCTCAAAGTTTGGAAGTTGCAATTTACATAGCAGTCACTTGGAGCTGATATCAACCTTGATCCAATTTGAATCTGTCAATGCTCAAAGAATGAAAGTTGTAGATCTCTTCGAGAGCTTCGATTTTATACGTAGCAGACACCGTAACTCTTCTTGGATCAAAAGTTATGCTCATTTTACCAAATGATGTCGCAGTAGAAAATGGAAACTCGCCTATGCGAGATTTTCTATGCTAAAAACTTGCCCCGACGAGTTTTTCTCTGCCAAACTTCACCCCGGGGAGATTTTATGAAGGAAAAATTTTCCCCGACGAGTTTTCTCTACCAAACTTCACCGGGTCAGTTTTTATGAAGGAAAATGCGCCCCGGCAAGATTGTCGGCAAGAAACAGTAATTTTTAGTTTTGGGAAGTTTTAGGCAGACTTCTAATACAATTTAGATTGTGAACTTTTAGGTTTTAAGGGATTGATTTAGACTTTATAAATACATGTAAGACCCAATATAAAGGGGATCATCTTATATCATCATATACCATCTCATAGCATCTTCTACATTCATCTAAACCCCCAGTTTTGGGAAATCAAAGCATGTCAAGCTAAACTACTCAATTTGATTCTGAAGGGATGATTAACCTTATTCATAATTAACGGTTTGATCAAGTTTAGTTTATTTATTTCTTCATTTGTGAGATTTATTCTGATTATCTACATAAACTTCTTGTATGCTATACTATCTGATTAATTTGATATGGCCAGTTATATTAATGTGATAAATATCATCTGCTAGATTAAGATTTATATTAAGCAAACAATGTATGTCTAAACATAAGTAGCAATTAATGATACCTGATTGTGGACAAGCTTTTGCGTATTGTTATGGTTTTTAGAAGACAAATTATATAATTCCTGATTGTGCAATTGTTGCTGGGAACAATATAATTCTCATTCTTCATGCTTCTATTATATTAAGTCTAGACTGATAGTTCTGGGCTATATGATAGTTAGGATCTTTTGTTGGCGATCGTCGCATTAGATTTACACATAAAGAGAATTTTGGATATTTAGCGATCGCGGTTATCTAGAGTTGTTAATCTCATTGAAGGATAAACATTATAAAACTTGATTAATTCATGATTGTGAAAAGGTGTTATTGAACTGAAGAATTGTCGATTTTTACTTATTGATATTTCTTCTAAATTTACTTTTGTTAATTTAGTTATTCAAAATAAAACCCCCAATTCATTGTAAATAATTGGATAAATATAAAATAATACACTCTATGTGGGATCGATCCTTGCTTATTGCTATACTCATTCTTGTTATAGTAGAGTAGAAGTAAGGTATTAATTTAGGAGTGCTAACAATAGCTCCCAAATTTTTGCGACGTTGTCAGGGAATGTTATTTGTTTTTATTTATTCTTTATTTTTCATTTTTTATTTTTATTTTTATTTTTATTTTATAACTCAATCCTCTCACTCTATTAATTTAAATTTTGATCAAGAGATAGAGAAAACTGCAGATACAGAAGAAGCACTTGTTCCATCACTTGAAGAGGGAAGAATGGTGGTGCCAAACACCAGTAGGACATTAAAAGAACTGGCTACTCCTTATCTAAATCAACCATCCTTGTGTATTGAATATCCTACTTTAGATGCTGATTTTAAACATAATTATGGACTAATTCATCTTTTGCCTACTTTTTGTGGTCTTACATGTGAAGATCCATATAAGCATCTAAAGGAGTTCCATGTGGTGTGTTCTATGGTGAAATCAAGAGGAGTGACAGAGGAGCATATCAAGCTTAGAATTTTTCCATTCTCATTAGCAGATTTGGCTAAAGACTGGTTATACTATCTACCTTCAGGATCGATACGATCATGGACTGATATGCAAAGGCTATTCTTGGAGAAGTACTTTCCTGCTTCAAGAGTCGCCAACTTACAAAAGAAGATATGTGGGATCAGGAAATTCAATGGAAAAAATCTCTATGAGTATTGGGAAAGGTTCAAGAAGTTGTGTTCCAGCTGTCGACCTCACGGAATTGATGATCATTACTTGAGACAGTACTTCTATGAGGGGTTGCTACCAATGGATAGAAGCATGATTGATGCATCAAGTGGAGGAGCATTGGTAGACAAAACTCCAAAAGTTGCAAGGAACTTAATTGCAAACATGGTAGCAAATTCTTAGCTGTATGGAACTGGGATGGATCATCCACCTCGAAGGAAAAATGGGGTAAGCACGAGTAATATTGGGCAACAAATTTATGATTTAACTTCTTTGGTTTGACAAATGGCTACAGAAAATATGCAAGTTTCAAAGGTGTGTGAAATTTGTTCAAAGTCAGGGCATATTAGTGTTGCTTGTCTAATAACGCATGCAGATGAAACTGTGCTACAAGTCAATGCTGTGGGAACATTCGTAGGACAACATTAACACCATTATGATCTTCGGGCAGACATCTACAATCCTAGATGGAAGGATCATTCTAGCTTGAGCTATGAAGATAATAGGCCACCAATGCAAACATATCCTGAAGCAGTACCTAACAATTATGTACCATCCCTTTAGGATATGTTCAAAGCTTTCATGAATTAAGCACAACAATTCCAACAAGAGACATATACTTCCATTCACAATCTAGAGATCCATGTGGGTCAACTGGCTACCACAGTTAGTAGATTGGATTCTCAAGGCTCAAGGAAGTCACCTTCTCAAACTATTGTTATACCTAGAAAGAATGTAAGTGAAATTACTTTGAGAAGTGTTGCAGAGATATGGCAACAAAAAGAGTCAGTGCTTACTTCAAAGACATGCAGCAGTGCCATGTGTGAAAAAGTGTTGTCCAAAGCCATTATGGAGTTTGATGAGGAGGAATAAGAGGACGAGTTGATAATTTTTGTAGATTTTCACAAGGAGGATGTGGATGGTATAACTTCATCGGTGCAAACAGCGAAGACACTAAGTGATGAATACTATGGGACCTTCACCATGGAATTGAATGAAGCAAATGTCCAGTTCGGCATTTATGAAGCTAAAAGGTATCTTGGTAATATTAATTTTATTTTTGCTGCTGATGTTGTGGACTATTTAGTGAAGGAATCTTTTGATCGAATACAATTATATAAGGAGGATTTGATGCCTGGATAGGAGCAAGATTATGAAGTACACAATGTTCCTAATTTAGAGAAGAAACTGTTACCAGTCCACTTGAAGTTCACAAGTCCAATTACATAGAATGAGAGGGAAGATGTCAAATCAATGACAATAAACAAAGGCAGCTACTTGGGAGGCAACCCAAGAATTCAGATTTGATCTTTCTATCCCTTTTATTTTTAATTTATTAGTTGTAGTAGTTTTCTACTTTGCATGTTTTTCTTACATTGGTGACAATGTAAGGTTTGAGTGTGGGGGAGGGAATTTTAGATTTTAGTTTTCTTTGTTTTTTAAGTATAATAGTTCCCAATTTGCTAGAATTTGGAAATCTGCTGAAATTTTTGCTTAGTTCCATGATTTTATTCGCCTAAGTGTTGAAAAGCTAGAGTCACAAATTGAAAATTGATGCTTAATTCCAAGATCTATTGGTATTTAGTTAATCAATGAATGATGAAAGCTAAGTCAGTAACCAGTGTACTTGATTTGAATTGAATTTGTTGATGCATAAGTACTTGAATATGTGAAGCATGCTTATTTAACTAAGTTGTATGTGGAGTTGTCTATGTGCACCAATTTCTTGCTTTAAACTGTTTTCACTACTTATGTCAATAAAAGAACCTTGTGGAAAAAATTGAATGAATAGTGAAAAAAATGATGATGAAACGGATGTATGAAAAAAATAATAATGAAAATCTGCTTCAATGTCCATTATACGAATTAATGGGTATCCAAGCCTCTAGAAGCATCGGTATTCACGCTGAAAAGTGTGATGGGTAAAAGCAGCTTAACTAGTCGACTTTTGTGGCCTTTGTTACTTGAATGAGTAAGCCTTAGCGGTGTCGTTACACCCAGCGCCCTAAGACCGTATGTTTTGGGAGTCGTTAGTGGAAAGTTCGTTACATGGGTATCACTGAAAAGCCTAAGAAATGGAGACATTGCACATGTCAAGAAAAGGAAGAATACAAGAAAACATTAAAATATAGTCATCTGGGATATAAAGAATGTTCTACGAAAAGCAAGGCAAAGTGCAGGAAAATTTGTTTTGAGTTATGAGTTAGTGTGCGTGATTTTTGCTCCATGATAACTAAGTTGGGTGGGTATATGGATTGTGGGATAGATACTTATGTGGATACAGTTCAATTTGATGAAATTCATTGGTGAGGTAATAAGGTTAGTAGTCGTGAATTGATTAATGATATGTTAATCGGGTTTCTATTGATAAGTATTGATATTCATGAATTTTAACTTGAACTTTTTGATACTATGGTTGGATAGAATTACGTGAATGATAACATAACCTTAGGTTTGGTTTACACGAGGACGTGTAAAATTTAAGTGTGGGGGAATTTGACGAGTGCATGATATTCATTTATTTTTATTCCTTTATGCATAGTCTATTGCATGTTTGGTTGTTAACAAGGGCTTAATAGGTTTGTTTATGGGTTTCAGGTCAAAATGGAGCTGAAATGAGGAAAATAGGAAGATTGTTAGGTTTTTAATGTTAAGTTGTATTCATGGTCTTGGCTTGGGACTTAGATTTTATTGTAGAGCTATTCCTTAGCTTTTCATAACATATTGAATCATCCCAATCGGAGTTCATATGAAAAAGTTATGACCTTTTTACCAAGCAAAAGTTGAAACCTCAAAGTTTGGAAGTTGTAATTTACATAGCAGTCGCTTGGAGCCTATTTCAACCATGATACAATCATAATCTGTTAATGCTCAAAAAATGAAAGCTGTAGATCTCGTCGAGATCTTCGATTTGATAGGTAGCAGACTTCGTAACTCTTCCTAGATCAAAAGTTATACTCCTTTTACCCAAGGATGTCGCAGCAAAAAATAGAAACTCGCCTAGGTGAGATTTGCTAGGCTAAAAATTCGCCCCGGCGAGTTTTTCTTAGCCAAACTTCACCCCGACGAGATTTTATGAAGGAAAACTTCGCCTCGACGAGTTTTCTCTACCAAACTTCGCGCCAGCGAGTTTTTATGAAGGAAAATGCGCCTCGACGAGATTGTCGGCAAGAAAATAGTAATTTCTAGTTTTGGTAAGTTTTAGGCAGACTTCTAATACGATTTAGATTGCCAAATTTTAGGTTTTAAGGGATTGTTTTAGACTTTATAAAGACATGTAAGAACCAATATAAAGGGGATCATCTTATATCATCTTATAGCATCTTCTACATTCATCTAAACCCCAGTTTTGGAAAAACAAAGCATATCAAGCTAAACTACTCAATTTCATTCTGAAGGGATGTTGAACCTTATTCATAATTAACGGTTTGATCGAGTTTACTTTATTTATTTCTTCGTATGTGAGATTTATTTTGATTATCTACATAAACTTCTTTTATGCTATACAATCTGATTAATTTGATATGACCAATTAGATTAATCTGATAAATATCATCTGCTAGATTAAGATATATATTAAGTAAACGATGTATGTCTAATCATAAGTTGCAATTAATGATACTTGATTGTGGACAAGCTTTTGGGTATTGTTAGGGTTTTTAGAAAACAAATTAAATAATTCCTGATTGTGCAATTGTTGCTTGGAACAACCTAATTCTCATTCTTCATGCTCCTATTGTATTAAATCTAGGCTGATAGTTCTGGGTTATATGATAGTTAGGATCTTTTGTTGGCGATCATCGCATTAGATTTACACATAAGGAGAATTTAGGATAATTAGCGACCGCAATTTTCTAGGGTTGTTAGTCACACTGAAGGATAAATATTATAAAACTTGATTAATTCATGATTGTGAAAAGGTGACACTGAACTGAAGAATTGAAGATTTTTACTTATTAATATTTCTTCTAAATTTACTTTTGTTAATTTAGTTATTTAAAACAAAACCCCCAATTCATTGGAAAATAATTGGATAAATATAAAATAATACACTCTCTGTGGGATCGATCCTTGCTTATTGATATACTTATTCTTGTGATAGTAGAGTAGAAGTAAGGTATTAATTTAGGAGTACTAACGATAGCTCCCAGTCATACAGAACCATCACAGCAATCCCGAGTGAAAACTGCGCCATACAGCTCAACGGACTTATTACGAAGACTCGAAGATCTGGTCATAGACCCGTCTTCCCAGACTGAACAAAGGTCAAGCCCCATGTCATTGTGTAGCTCTCGAAAAGGGCTTTTCGAAAAGGTATAACACGCCTCCATCTGATTTCCGAATTGCATGTTATGAAGGTTCAAGAGAATAATGCGTTGGTCGGAGTGCGAGTACTTTGAGACAGTGGGGCCCACCAGGACAAGGTCAGTAGGCCCAGCCGCAGGTAGACCTGCAACAATCGGGGTCTATATATACCCCCTCCCCCCTTAGCTTAAAAAAAAAGAAGGAGAAGAAGAAAGGGCCGCGACGAGAGAAATATAGGCTATGAGGGTTAAGTGAAGGCTTTAACTCACTCTGATTCTTGTAAAACTTCTTTGTCAACGTTCATACAAATATATACTATAACACATCAAATTTTAACAGGTGGGAAACGAGTATCGGGGCGCCAAAAGTCGTTCGAGAGCCGTTCTCGCGATATACTGTAAGCTTTCTCCATATCTGTCTTTTTTACCTACTCTAATACATATATAAGTCCTATATACATATATTTAGTAGCTTATATTCGCCAGATCTGAAGTTTTCACTGTTCATTTCTTGTAAATAGTCAATATTTGAGATGTATTGACTGTACTAGATCTAGCCATATCTAGCTTTTAACCAGTTCAACGTTTAAAACTTGGAGTTGGAAGCTAGAATGGCTAAGATCTATACAGATCTAGTTTTCTTTCTAGTTTTTTTTTATAAATATTAAGCGACCATGTGACCCTAGGAAACTGGAAGCTATGAGCTACTCGCGTACTGAGATTTGACTGATGGATCTTCCGTTTAGTGATGTCTAGTGTAGTTTTACTTTTTATTGCAATATATTCATTATGCAGGCCGTTTATTTGATATTCTGTGAGCCTAATACCTACAGGATCTACGATTCAACTCATGGATCTAGATCCGGTGTCCATGATGGAATTGGTTGAGTTGTACAGCCAGCTTGCAAATTTTGTAATTGTAAATATAGGACCTTAAAACAGCTATCTTGATTTAAGGTCCCAATAATGGAAAACTTATGTATTGTGTGCGGGTATACTTAGATGTCTTTCATTCCCATAAGGAGCTTGACACTTATAAATATATTATTTTGTTGAGGATGCTTCGTATCCCGAGAATAAAATCAAATAAAGCCGAATATGGAATAAAATATCAAAAGGCTTCAATTCTTATGCGAGTGAAAGGGTTTGAAAACCATTTTTTAAAACATCACTTTCATATTCTTGTCTAAAAATGTACTTTTCAATAAATCAAACCTTTCGTATATAGGTCCAACGAAGCACAGTACTAATTTCAAATAAAGCACTTGGGCCAAATTAACTGTAACACACACACACACAATGATTAGAGAATGAAAAGCGCTGTAACCGTGTTTCATGGAAGTCGAGGGGTGCCTAACACCTTCCACCAGCTTAAGTAAGCCCCCGAACTGTATGAATCTCGGTTTCCAAGACCAATTAAATAGAGTACAATAATTGGGCCATATTGCAAAACCTTTCAAAACTCGGTTGAGTTGTAACAACCATTTTAACTCATACCAACTGGCGGCTCTGTCTAATTCAGACCAATAAATTCAAATCTTTTCAAATCGTCGACATTGTATGTCGAACTCTTTCTAAAATGTCACCCTCAGATCAAACAAACCCACATATAAAACATAAAGGGTAAGAAACAGATAAGAAGAGGGATCAAAATTCTCCTGGCGTCAACAGGTGGCGACTCTGCTGGGGACAGTAGAGAGCTTAAGCCGCATTTTTAAACTTTTTAATTTCTTTCTTTGTGTTTGTGTGTGAAATGACGTCTTTACATTGAATGGATGTGAATGTCTCTTTTACCACACTTTATATTATTTCTTCGCACAATGTTATCATTTTGCATGTGATGAGGCGCGATAATTGTATGTTGTGTGTTTCTCCACTAGGAGGCGAGCCCGTTGGTCACTGATTACTGTACTCCGGTGGCGATTAAGTCCAAGTGAGGCTCATCAAAGGTACCACTTAGATCCACTCTAGTTGAAAGATCGGATTAGCTTCCCATCTAGTAGATTGCGATGATGTGGGAACCTCCATACCTAAAAGCCCGTGAGAGGCAACCTAAGATAGGTCAGCCTCTGATAAACCAAATGCTTAGGGAAGGCTCTTCATACCTTTCCCTTTCAATCCCATGTCAAATATCAAATGTTGTAAATATTAATTAAATGTTGTTAATTGTAAATTCTTGCAAATTTATTGTAAAATATCAAATCATGTCATGATATCCTGTCATCAAAACAACTGACCTCTGTTTTATAGGAAAATATTAAAAAAATTCTAAACCTGACATATTGCATAGTATGTATACTTTTCAAGTCTATCAAAACTAAACTACCTACTTTTATTGTAGGCAAGATTGGTCCCATTACGAGATCCAAATCTAAGAAGGCAAAAAGCCTACCCATTAACATGGAAGAAAGTACCCAACAGGGGACAAGCTTCGTGTCTCGAGAAGAATTCGAGGGACTCAAAAATTAGATAGCAGAATTAACTATTTTCTTGAAAGAACAGAGCAAAAGTACTCAGGGTTAACAGATACCCAATCAAATAGAGTCCTCCGAACAAGGTGGCGATAAGGGTACTGACAAGAAAAAGGAAGCTCAAATACCTGAACCTCGAAACAATGAAAAGACTAATAAAACCCCTAAAATCATAAATCTCAAAGAAGATCGAGAGACTGGGGATATCCGAAGGTAAGTCCAATAAATGGAATAAACTATCCGGTCAATCAAAGGGACTGGATCCCATGGAAGTGTCAACTACTCAGACCTTTGCATCTTTTCTGGGGCTCGGTAGGTCCTGGATTTCAAAAAATATGATGGGTTGGGAGATCCCTACACCCATTTGAAAGTATTCATTGGAGAACTCGAATCTTATGTAGAGGACGAGAAGCTGAGAATGCAATTATTTCAGAAAATTCTGGCCGGAGAGGCCTAAGCTTGGTATGCCTGACAGGACAATTCCAAAATCCATAGATGGGAAGAGCTAGCTCATGCCTTCCTAAATCAATACAGCTTCCTGTCACAAATGGCTCCAGACAGATATCAAATTACCAAAGTTAAAAAGCAAAATATTGAGTCATTTAGAGAATATGCCCAAAGATGGAGGCGTCTGGCTGCTCAAGGCATCCCATCAATGATAGAGACTAAGATGGTTATGACATTCATCGATATACAAGAAGCTGCATTCTATGAAAGGGTCCTAGCAAGCAAGGATAGCTTTGATAAATGGGACTATTCAGAATGCCGCTTCCTGATAGAACGAGAAATAAAGTCTAGTATGGATCAAATTGGTCAACTGGCAGAACAGATGGTATACCATCACCAAGTGACGCGACAGTTGATAACTCAAGTCAACCAAATGAGAACAAATCCTCCCACACCCAAAATTCTTCAAATTACAAGGAAGGATCATTATCGATTCCATAAAACTGAAACCTAGATGGACAAAGTTTCCAAGGAAGAAAGAGTCTAAGCTCACATAGAGTTTGCTTTCAAGAGAAAGTTCACAGCTTTGGATCAACTCATGGAAGAAATTCTCCAAATATTGATCAATGAGGGAAAAGTCATACAGCTATTACCTCTAGTGGACCCTCAATCAAGGAAGTTCAATCCTTCCAAAATATGTCAATATCATTCCAACACTCATGGTCACGAAATAGAAGAATGTTGGGGACTTCGACACCTAATCTAGAACCAGATTAAAAGCGGCGAATTGTTAAAAGAAAGTCCAGACAATGACTTTCTTGATGAAGAAGCGATATTTCCTCATCTTTATGGAGTCTAAAGGAAGTTGTAGTAGTCATTTTTTTGAGAAGGACACAACTTCCATATCCCTGACAATTCAAGGTAAGGGGGACAAAGGGGGAAAGAATCCTTTAAAGTTGCTGCACCAGAACTATTGATGTTGCCATTCAGAATGCAGTATCCCTTGATCAGCTTAAAAAGAATCCCATGGAACTATGGGGAGAACGGGGGGTCAACAACAAATTATACAGCTGCTATATCAAAAGAGAACTCGTTATATCTACCTCAGCGAGCGATAAAGCAAGTCACCAAAGCCAAGGGTAGAGTGCCCGAGGAAAAGATTGAAGAATTCCTCAGCAAAATAGAGTATAATGAAGCCAAGGTGGTGCAAAGATTAAAAGTGGCACCTCAATAGATATCCATTTTGGATTTTGTCTTATCTTCAGAAGACCACTGCAAAATCTTAAGACAAGTGCTAGAAGAAGCACATCTACCTAAGGTAGTAGATACGGAAAAGTTATGTCACTTGATAGAGCACATTTTCAACAGCAATGTGATATCTTTCACTGATGATGACATACCAGTGGAAGAGACTGCTCATTGCAAGTCATTGCATATAGCAGTGATGTCTTCTGGATATATGATAGGGGGCGTGTTGATAGATGGAGGGTCTTCCTTGAACATCTTTCCTTATGACACTTTGGAAAGAATGAAGATCATTCCAAATCAAATTCGGAGCAGCCATATAGTCATAAGGGCCTTCGATGGGTCTCGGTGAAATACTATAGGAGAAATCGAACTACTCGTAGAAATTGTTCAACATACATTCTACGTATCCTTCCAAGTGCTGAACATCACCCCAGGATATAACTTATTGTTGGTAAGATCGTGAATTCATATGGCAGGAGCAGTCCCATCCACCCTTCATCAACATGTCAAGTACATTATTAATGGCAATCTGGTCACTGTTAATACCGAACCAGAGTATCCTGTCTATGTACAAGAGGATATGCCTGTGATCAGCTTCAACGAATGAGTTGAGCCAGCCAGTTTTCAAGCCTTCGAAGTGAGCAACACTAACTATCGACCTATTGGGGCTCCAGCCTTGAAGCCAAGAATTTCTTCAGAATTGATGTCTGTCGGTAAAGAAATGATGTCTTTAGATTTTTGTCCCGACAAAGGGTTAGGAAAAAATCAACAAGGGATCAAATATCCAGTCCAGATACCTAGCCAAGCAAGGAAGGCTGGATTAGGCTATTCATGTGGATCAAATCACAAAAACCCGCACAAACATTAGCCGTTTCATGCATCCACTATTCTGCTACCAAATCTCACGTATGCCAGATTCATAAAACCAACAAGGAAAGTTACTGCCTTTATGTTAGGCATGTTGGTTCCTAAGGTTAAACTGGTCGGTGAGAAAGAAAACCAGACTCCTATTAAGGAAACCAAAGAAAGGAATGAGAGGCTCCTACAAGAAGTGCAAGATTAATTTGCAAAATGCATTTTTTTGGCACATACTGAGTGTATGAACGACAATATCACAGATGATGATTATTCAGAAGATCAAATCCTAATCCCTCGCATCAATAGGGATAAGGAGAACAGTTCAAAAAAAGCACTGACCTTGATACGAATTCAGTCATGGTCATCATCAAAGAGGAGGAGGATAACAACAACCCTTCATCATCTCAGTCAACAAAGACCTGACCCTAGACAACTGGAATAGCACTCCATGCATCAGTCGTAAAGGGTAAAAGGGCCGAGAGTCCATCTGCCCTGAAGTGTAGATATTATATACTGCTTACTTTTGTTGCATAGTACTAGCAGTTACTTTTGTCATGCTTTCATTGGTACTTTTTATTATTAATCAGTTTCATATAATAAGTGAAAGCATTTTGTTTTTAGGACTCTAGACGTGGATTTGTTTAGCCTTTCTGATGAATTGCCAAGTCTTAGCAGTGACTATAACTTTTTTGTAGAACTAGACTTTGACTTAATGGAGATTGATCAAGAAGAGACAGATGACTATGAGGTGCCTGAGGAGATCA
The DNA here is from genome assembly GCA_020205555.1 of Panax stipuleanatus. NCBI lineage: Eukaryota > Viridiplantae > Streptophyta > Magnoliopsida > Apiales > Araliaceae > Panax > Panax stipuleanatus. The sequence continues at coordinate 42,884,935 of CM035115.1, read as the reverse complement.
AGGAATGGGCCTAAGACAAACCCAAACCAAACCTTGATCAAACATCCACAGTCAATATCAGAACTTTAGAAAATCCTAAAGAAATCCAAATAGGCAACGACCTTACCCCAAACCAAATGACAGACCTGATTGAACTCCTAACTCTGTTCTAGGATGTGTTTGCATGATCACAAGAAAATATGGTTGGCTTGTATACTCACATTGTCATTCACCGACTACCCATCAAATAGGGATTCAAGCCTGTCAAACAGAAACTCAAAGGACTAAAGCCCGAGTGGAGTTTGAAGGTCAAAGAAGAAGTTGTCAAGAAATTCAAAGCAGACATTATAACGGTCTCAACCTACCCTGAATGGTTGTCCAATATAGTTCATGTACCTAAGCCCGGAGGGAAGGTACGAGTATGCACGGATTACCATAATTTTAACAAAGCTTATCTCAAAGATGACTTCCCAGTACCTTTCATCCACATACTAATAAACAACACGACACTGTATGGCATGTAATCCTTTATGGACTGCTTCGTTAGATATCACCAAATCAAGGTTGCCGAAGAAGATAGGGAAGAACAGCCTTTATCACCCTTTGGGGAACTTTTTGTTACAGGCGATTGTCTTTCGTCCTTATCAATGCCGGCGCCACATATCAACGAGCCATGATGGACCTTTTTCATAACATGATGCACAAGGAGATAGAGGTGTATGTGGATGACATCATCTTCAAATCCCGAAGGGAAGATGATTACATCAACCATCTCAGAAAGCTATTAAACAGGCTTCAAAAATATAACTTCAAGCTGAATCCAACCAAGTGTGCTTTCGGTATCAAATTTAGCAAATTATTGGGATTTTTGGTAAGCAACAGAGGCATTGAGCTGGATCCCGCCAAGATTAAAGCTATCACTGAGAGGCCTGTACCCCAAATAGAAAAGGAAATACGAGAATTTCTTGGGAGAATCAATTTTATACGCATACTTATCTCCCAACTCACAGTAACTTGTGAGCCCATATTCAAGTTGTTAAGGAAAAATTCGTCTAAAAAATGGAATAAAAACTGTAAAAAAAACCATCCTCGCCATCAATAAGCAACTGGTGGAAGCTCCTGTTTTGGTACCACCAAGGGACAAAGTTTTCTTATTCATGTACGTATCGGTTAATGCCAACACTATGGGTTGTATGCTGGGGCAGAAAGATGATAGAGGCAAGGAACGAGATATCTATTACCTCAGTAAAAGATTCAGCAGCAGTGAGCAGAAGTGCGCCCTGATTGAAAAGACCTGTTGTGCTTTAGCATGGGCTGCCATGAGGTTACAACATTATCTTCATGGACACACAATTATCTCATATCCCGCATGGATCCTTTGAATTACATATTCAGCAAGCCCACATTGAATTGCCGATTGTCCAAATGGTAATTAATCCTCCAGTAATTCGATATCATCTACGTGACTCAAAAGTCCATCAAAGGCCAAGGAATTGCAGATCAATTGGCCGAAGCACCATCAGGGAACTTCGAACCCTTGGAAACTTATTTCCCATATGATGGAATAATGACAATTTAGTAAACCCTAGAGAAGATACAGGCCAATTCTGGAAACTGTACTTCTACGGTATTGTAAACATGGAAGGTACAGGAGTAGGGCAGTTCCTGTATCCATCACGGGAGAACAGTATCCCATGGCCATTAAACTATAGTTTGTCAACACCAACAACACAACTGAGTATGAAGGCTGTATAATGGGATTAAAATTGGCCCAATCCATGGGTATCCAACAGTTAGCAGTCTTTGAGATTTTGAGTTGGTAATCAGACAAACCATCGAAGCATATCACACCAAGGAATTTCATTTGCTGCCCTATCATCGGCAGGTCATCAAGATGGCTATGGAAATCAAAGAAATAGCCTTCATCCGCATCCCTCAAAATATAAATGATTTTACGGATACAATAGAAACACTAGTTTCCTTGATCCACATATCCGATAGGAGAAGAATCCCTGATATCAAATTTGCAAGCCAGAATGCACTAGCATATGGAAATTATATTGGAAAAGTATCTGATGAACTACCTCCCATCAAACAGCCATGGTATCAGGACATCAAAGAATATCTGCGAGATGGATCTACGCCCACAAGGGCAAGCCAAGCTAAAAGAAAGTGGATCCATAGAATGGCCATAAAGTTCTACCTAAGCGGAGATGCACTTTATAAAAGAGATGCTGGAATAGGCCTACACAGGTGCCTAGACAAAGACCAAGCCCAAAGACTTATGGATGAAGTCCATGGTGGAGTCTGTGGTCCACATATGAGCGGTCTTTTACTTGCCACGAATATAGTAAGAACAGGGCGTTACTGGATATCTCTCAAAGTCGACTGTGATGATCACGTAAGAAGATGTTATTAATGCCAAATCAATGGAAATGCCATCCACACTCCTCCAAATGAACTACATAAGATGAGTTTGCCATGGCCCTTTTTCATGTGGGGGATGGACGTGATTGGGCCAATAGATCACAAAGCCAGCAATGGTCATCGGTTTATCTTCACCATGATCGACTACTTCACCAAATGGGTTGAAGCTGTCTCTTTTCCCAAAGTCGCTAAAGAGGTGATCATTGGTTTCATCAGAAACACCATAATTTATTGATACGAAAAATCAGAGGTGATCATATCAGACAATGCTAAGAATCTGAACAACCAGATGATGAAGGAATTATGCAGCAAATTCCATATCAAACATCTTAGCTCCGTTATCTATCGTCCCAAGATGAATGGTGTTGTCGAAGAAGCCAACAAGAATATCAAGAAGATCATGCAAAAAATATTCGCCAAACACAAAGAATGGCCTGACTTATTTCCTCTGACAGTTAGCCTACAAAACGTCAATGCGCGCTTCTACTAGGACTACCCCCTATTCATTGGTCTATGGCATGGAAGTTGTACTCCCCATAGAAGTAGAAATGGAATCATAAAGAGTATTGATGGATGCTCAGATGGAATAAGACCAATGGATACAAGAGAGATACCACCACTTATCTCTGATAGATGAGAAAAGAGTAGAAACTATTGTCGACGTCGAGAAAAAATCAGCGGGTCGGGTCACAACCCGGATCTTTCTTTCTTCCTAAGTTATCTCTACCCTTATTCTTTTTATTGTAAAAAAGGTTTTGAAGGGTTTTTTAAGAAAAGGCCAACATGTATCATGTCGACGATTGAACGTTTTACAGAGTCGCCAGTTGGTAGATTTGAAATGGTTGTACCAACTAAACCGAGTTTTGTTTGAAAGAGGCCCAATTGCTGGACACTGTCGAAACTTGATCTTTGAAACTGAAGTTTTGAGTTCGGGGGCTTGGTTAAGTGTAGGGAAGGTGTTAGGCACCCCACAACTCCCATGTAAACACGGTACCGCATCTTTTCAATATTTCCCTTTTAAATCTGCAATATGTGTGTATATACTGGAAGAAAATTGGGCCTATGTTTGATTGAAAGTATGTTTATGCATCGTTGCACCTATATACAAAGGATTTAGTTTAATTTGCAAAAAGTCTTTAAGTTAATTTACAAAAGTGTTTGATTTGATTTGCAGAAGCTTCTTTTTACTTTAGTTTTATCTTTTCCAGCCTTAAGGCTTAATTTGAATGGTGATTGTCGGGCTGCAAAGCATCCTCGATCGCAACATATATACAAGTGTCGGTCTCCTCAGTGGCATGATAGAAATCGGAATGACTCTGACACGACAAACTATGTTTTCACTATGTTAAGACCTTAAATTCAGATAATCGTTTTAAGGTCTTTTGTATGTACATTTTAAAGAAAAACTGGCAGGGTACATTTGTAAAGTGGAGTTTGTCCATCGTGAGAATCAGATTCTGATCTGTTTGATCATGAATCCCACGATTCCTAGGCTCACATAAAGAAGCCAATAAACCTGCATGATTCAAATTTGTACATAAATATTTCCAAATATCATCAGAACCAAGGATTCATCAGAAAATCCTAGTTCGCGCCTGACCAAAGCATCTCGTTCCCACCAGATAGCGATTTAAGGGCCGTGAGGTAGCTTTTATAATTGAAACTAGAAAAAACGCTAGATTTAAATAAATCTCAGCCATTCTAGCTTCTCGATTCTGTCTGGACCTATTTTGAACCGTTTGAAAGCTAGAGTTGGCGAGATTTAAAGAAATCTAGTTTGCCAGCAGAAATGTTAGTGCCGATTCATATCAAATGAATATTTAAAGCAATAATTTAATAAAAATGAGTAAAATAATATATATATATATATATATATATATATATATATATATAATTATATATATATATATATGAAAAGCTATAAATGGTGATGGGTTTTCACGCCTGTTCCCGGACTGAAAACTAAATATATATATATATATATATATATATATATATAATCATAAACGCTGTAAAAAGCCACGAAATGATCCTAGCTAGACAGAAATGAAATATATACATACAAACTGTAAAAAGGGTGATGGGTTTTCACGCCTGTGCCCGGATTGGAATTAAAATATATATAGTTAAATATTGACAGAAAAGTAGTCAACCAAGACTGGGAAGATAACCAAGTGTGGTGAATGTTGCAGATATATATATAAAATAGTAAAAAGGCTACAAAATGATCCAGGCCAAACTGGAATGTAAATATATATATATATATATATATATATATAGACAGAAAAGTAGTCAACCAAGACTGGGAAGATAACCCAGTGTGGTGAATGGTGCTTATACATGCAAATATATATATATATATATATATATATATATATATATATATATATATAAGTAGTAAAAAGGCCATAGAATGATCCAGGCCGAACTGAAATATAAATATATTTATATATATAGACAGAAAAGTAGTCAAACTAAGACTGGGAAGATAACCCAGTGTGGTGAAGGCTACTTATATATGCTTATTTATATATAAAAGTAGTAAACTACTACAGATTTGACATTCGGGCTTGACAAAATTGAAAAGTTAGTATATATATACAGTTAAATATATACAAAAATAAGCCAAACCAGGACTGGGAAAATAACCCAGTCCGGCGAAGTTGCTAATAACAAAGATGCAAGTATATAAAGCTATTGGAAGCGACGGATCGTCAATCCGAGTTGTAGAAATGCCAGAAAATGCATTTAGGTACTAAAATATTCCAAAAGTTGATAAAAATAGCCACGGAACTGAGTTCCGGGCATATTTAGAAAACGAAACTTGTTACGCAAGTGTATAAAAGTGCGAAGAAGTAATAATAACTTTTTGATCGTAAAAATACTCACAATAGATTGCTACAATGGCTTTTTGCCAAATCGTAGGCTTTAAACGTCCAAATCTACAGGTTATTTTCTGATATGTGGTAGTATGCGGGTATATCTACGTGTTAGAGTGAAAAAATTTGTGTTTGGAAGACAAGAAAATGGCTGGAAAACAAATTAATCACCGGTCTGTACTCGACGCTTCGCTGGGGTTGAGCCAACGGCTGAACTATCACCGATCTGTACCCAACGCTTCGCTGAGGTTGAGCCAACTACTGAACTGTCATCGGTCTGTACCCAACGCTTTGCTAGGGTTGTGCCAACGGCTAAATTGTCACCGGTTTATACCCGACGCTTCCCTGGGGTTGAGCCAATGACTGAACTGTCACCGATCTGTACCCGACGCTTCGCTGGGGTTAAGCCAATGGCTGAACTATCATCGGTCAGTACCCGACGCGTCGCTGGGGTTGAGCTAACGGCTGAATTATCACCGGTCTGTACCTGAGTCTTCGCTGGGATTGAGCCAACGGCTAATCTGTCACCGGTCTGTACCCGACACTTCAATGGGGTTGAGCTAACTGCTGAACTGTCATCGGTCTATACCCGATGCTTCTCTGAGGTTGAGCCAACGGCTGAACTATCACTGGTCCATACCCGACGCTTCGAAAGTGGAAGTTTTCGGTAGTTTTATGCAGTTTTTTGGCAGTTTTTCAGTATTCTTAATCATTGATCTCTGAACATTGCTTCGGGATGAATACCAAGGTTTTTCAGAGAGTTCCCCTTTCTGTCAGGATTACGCTGCTTAAACGCAGGATTTCAGGACAAATCGCTCAATCGCGTAGCGATTTTTCTTCAGATTTGACTTGGCAGCTCATATAAACTCTATTTCAACTCAAATCCAACCGAGCTAGAGGGAGTGTGGCCCACCCTGGGGAGCCATAAACAGAGATACGACAGCCATAGGTGGGCCCACTTCTACCTGTGGCTTTATATTGGGCAGCGGGAGTTCATTTGAAACAGTTGCATTTCAAGTTTCAAACGGAATCTGATTTTCTTTTTCAGATCTACTGAGTTTGGGCAGCCTTTTTCAAATTCTGTCAGCTCCTACACATTCAGCGCATCGCAGGTAAAGTTTTAAGTTCGTTTTTTGCAAGTTTTGATCGTTAAAAGGATGAAAACCACGTAGGGTGCTTTCAAACGCAATGTATGAAAAATGTATGCCTATATGACCTGCTAAAAATTTTTGACTTCATACGTATGCATATCTTTTTGTAATGCTCGTTTGGATGTAAGAAAATTCACATTCTGAGATAGTCATATTTTGCTCTTATTGATCAGTTTACTCATCCTTTTTTTAAGGCCTAATGAGCCTAGATTTTCAACTAAAAATGTCTATGGTAATTACCATACAAAGTTTACTTTTGATTTTATTTTATAAATATGAACTATTCCTATTTTTGGGAAGGTGTGCTACTGAATGGCCACCTAGATATGCCTGTGTGCATGCGGATAATCCATTTTACAAAGAAGACTCTGGCAAAAAAATTTCAAAAGTTTTGGCATTCAAAAACATGCAGTTTTGACTCTACTGAGGATTTTTTTTACTGACCCGTGCACGTTTTAGGATTTAGCTTTTGAAAAACATGCAGTTTTGACTTTACTAGGGATTTTTGATTGACCCATGCATGTTTTAGGACTTAAAAATGCATAAAATACTGATTTAAATTAATAAGCCATAGGTTTTAGGCTTACGACACCCTTTCTGAGGTGATTTAGAGACTTTGTCCAGGTGATGGACTGAGACAGACCCGGCAGTGCTAACAGGGTAGTTTCAAGCGTTAGACGGAGGCGAACTTCTGATGTTCCTCAGCCACGTCCAGCTCGACCGCCTTGTATATTAGCAGAGTCGGTAATCCGTCCAGCCCAGGACGAGTAGCCGATTAATATTAATGATCAGCAGGATTTTTTTGCTGCTCCTACCCCGACTCAGGCACCGCGTGTGGAGGTTCCTGGCATTATTGTGCCGACCCAAGATTTGCTGGGAGACTTGAGTCGTCATCCTTCCAGATTTCTCCATGCCAACGAGGTAACTTGAAGTTTTCTTCTTTTTGGATTCTCCCTCTTTCTTTTACCATTCTTGAGGCACAGGTTTTTGACATAGATTGATTTTTGATGCAGGTTCCCGGCTTTACGCAGCCTCGAGGGAACTGGTTCAACGTGCACTCCCTGTATTATACTTTGCACCATGACTACAGGGATATTGTTGATTGTTGGGGGTTTCAGGCCTTCTTCTCTATTCGTCCCCGTCATTGCCCCTGGGGGTATATGAGGGTTTTTTCTGAGCGCTGGTTCCGCCAGACTCAGTCCCTTCATTTGTTAGACTGTGAGGTGATGATGACCCCTATGGGCTGGAGGTTAATCACTGGCATTGAGTTCGAGGGTGAGCATGTGCCTGTCGTGGCTGACATCACACCTACTGTCGTTCAGTCCCTGCTGGGCATTCTAGTGACGGCGATCAAGGGTTGGATGGTCTGATCAGGTCCCTTGAGCATAGATGCCCAGAGTGGGGCTTTAGTTGAGTCTCTGCCTGATAATCAAAGGGTTAGGGATCGCATCTTGAGGCGATTATTTTTGGTGATCATCAGGGGTTATTTTGTGGCGGACAACTCATCGACTGTGTCCTTTGCTCTGGTCAGTGCTACCAGACATGTAGAGCACCTCAGTGACTTTGATTGGGGTTCCTACACCTTTGCCTATTTTCTCTGGGGCATGCGCATGCTTTCGGAAGGTTTGACGGAGGTTTGGATAGGGTTCTACCCATTTCTGTTGATGAGTACATCTTTCTTGTACCTTTTTGATTTCTGCATTTATATTTGTCAGTCTTATTCACTGAGGACTTTTGATATTTACATGGTCAGTTCTTGGCGTATGAAAGGCTTTCTTGCCTACGGCCCGCCACTGCTTTAGGTCTGGAGACCTATCCTCGGGGATGACATTGGCATCACTCCACTCTGACGGAGGTCCCTATTGATGAAGGCTTTATCCATTCCCGCCTGCAGTTGGAGCTTTTGACAGCCGGTGTGATCACATGGATCCCATATACATCCATATTTTTGGCAGTTGGATTTTAGGGAGGTTTCCCCACTGGTCGGGAGTTTGCATTGTCGACCCGTAGAGTCCCATTATTGACAGAGGGAGGCTGGGAGCTCTATTTAGAAGAGTGTGCCATCCGAAGTATCATGGGTCAGATCCGTATTCCCTTTGTTCCTCCTGCTTGGTATTATTGGCCATTGATCTTGCCACTGACAGATATCCCTACAGAGGGCATAGATGGCTTTACCCTATCAGAGGGCCATTACAGCCAGGAGGCATTCAGCAGTTGGTGGAGTCCTCACACGATTGGAGCTCAAACTGGTGCTACCCAGTTTATGGCAGACATGGTACCTGGGTCTGTGTTGATGATAGACTAAATAGCTTGCCCAGGGAGCCAACTCATTTAGACCAGATCATAGAGCTGACCCAGTAGTTGGAGATAGCTCACTTGTTTATCAGGCATCTTGACCAAGATCCGTCAAAGGCATCTTCTTTTGACCCTTCCAGCTCAGGAGCGGGCCCATCTTCAGGTCTATTTTCTAGAAGTTTTGTAGGGGCTAATCCTCCTTTGTACCATCCAAATATGCCTGATGACCGTGACTTTGTGTCCAAGGAGGAGATGGAGCAGGTTAACCACCTGAGTGTAGATATTTTGGATTTTTTGGATAGCTATTGTAGCTATATCTTTTGGTCGACCAATGTTTTGGCTTTTGGGCGGCTGTGCCTCATTTTAATAGACGACTATTGATAGTTGGGTGGTGGTGCCCCATATTCCTATACTTTTTATTTTGTTTTGTATTATCAGACAGGGATGATGCTTGCAGTATATAGTTTATTGTAGATAAGCAAGATATTTCCTATCTATTGCATCATGTTTATTATTTTTCATCATGCATGTATTATGTCATGTGTATGCATTTAAATACATGAGTTTAGATTTAACCCCTGGATGGTCTTGTGATATGGTGATACAGATGATGTCATACACCATCAGTCGTATTGAGCACCTACCACCGTCTGAGGTGGCATCGTCATTGAGATCGTGGTACGATAGTCTGTCCTTCCCAGCTAGAGGGACAGTGGATTAGATGTTGGGGCATTTATGGGCCCTCGTAGATTTCTAGGTGCCATATGGATTTGTGAATGGCATCTTATCCTGTTGGATACCCGATGGACAAGTCTTTCGCTTTGGGCATCATGAGTTAACTCCGACCCTTGAGGAGTACCAGCGATTTACTGGCCTAGCTTTAGAGGTGCCCTATGCTCGTACGGCGATTAGTGATATGAGGAGACCGTTTATACAGATGTCAGGTCTATGCCAGAGCATAGTTATGGATAAGATCATCTCTGGACGTGTGATCTCCATCAACTTTTTGATCGATCAATTTGGTGAGCTTGACATTTACGATCGACATATCAGGGATTTTATTGTATCGGCAGAGGTATGGAGTTTGGCCAGGATAGACGTTTTACTGATGTGCATCGTAGCCTACATCCATATGTCGCTACGCTTGGACCATTTGGATGTGGGATTGATAGTTATGGTTAGGGCCCTTAGGCAGGGTAGCACCATCATACTGATGATATTGGCTGAGATGTTGAGAGCAGCCACCTACTGTAGTACCCACTCAGAGGGTTTTTTAGAGGCAGTTCGGTCTTATTGTATGTATGGCTCATATCCCATCTACGACCGATTGGATTTTTCCGACCCCAGGGGTATTGCTTCACCAGTGAGGTAGCCACATCTTACTCCTTCCAGCCCGTAGAGTGCTCAGATGCGGGGTCATAGTTAACATTTTTGTCTAATATTGCGCATCCATTCTCGATTATACCATACTCCGGGCTAGTCTACCCAAATAGCTTTATCACCCATGTATCTGGTACGGACTATCTGCCCATAGCGGGATTGAGGGGAGTGACTACATACCATCCTCTGGCTGTTATGGGCCAGTATGATCAGTTTCAGAGCCTACATCAGTTTGAGGGGGCTGCTAATCAGAGGATGTCAGCTTCGTCTATGTTATCTGCTGATTTGATCCGAGTGTATGACTGTTGGACTCATAAAGAGAGGGCTGATTTCTTCAATAGCCATCCAGATTGTTCTCCAGAGTACTCATCGTGGTTAGATGCAGATATTACATCCGCTTTAGTTATTCAGTCAGCTCCTATAGTGGATTCAGGCGAGGAGGAGCCTATGGAGGATCCTGAGTCTCCTACTGAGGATGAGCTTTTTATGGGTTTGACAGCAGCACTAGTTAGTGACTCGCCGATCATTCCTGTCTGGACAGATCCCGCCTTGGCAGACTCACTAGCTAGAATAACCTTTGAGAGAGATCAGGCTAGAGCGCTGATGTTGAACGCCTTGTCTGGCAGAGATATAGCTTTGGCAGAGAGAGATACGGCTCGAGCCGCTTAGGATGCAGGATTGATTGAGTGAGAGGAGATCTGATCTGCTAGAGACGCAACTTTTATTAAGATCGAGGAGACTTTGATTGCTAGGGATGCAGCTTTTGTGTAGAGGGACGAGGCCATAGCTTCCCGGGATTTCCACATTGTCGACAGTACTGTTATCCACTCTTATATTCATGGTCTGGTTGTCAAGATGAGTGCATACATTGATGATTACAGTGCCACACTATAGATGACTGTGGAGGTTTTGAGCCGTATGGAGGCTGAGGGTATTGCACTTGCAGCTGCTCCTCCATTTTTATAGAGAGATGCCATGTTGGTATTGCTGGCCCGCTTATCCCTAGTCCATAGACTAGCTTTATTTTTCTTGCACATACTAGATCAGCCATTTTTTTCATTTACAGGACACTATATATATATATATATATATATATATATATATATATATATATATATATATATATATATATATCAAATAGTGTTATATATTAGAGAAATATATTTTGGATTCACTTCCCTATTTGTATATGTATTGTCATTGCTGAGTGATTACTACTTCTTTCATGACTTGCTGTTGTTGATGTATCTTGAGCTTCTCCTTGATGGACTGACAGTTGAGATGTCACAAAGTATCCCAGAGGGGCCTGTTGATCAGGGTAACTTGATAGGACTTAGCTTTTATATAGTTTTGGTGTCTTGGGACTGATTTTTTTTATTTTTATTTTTTCTTCAAGGTCAAACCGCACTGTAAATGGCTGCATACGTACTCCCGGGCTGAGGGAGATCAGGTCATTTATAGTTCAATTTTTTTGTGAGATGGGTTTGAAAAGTATTTGTCTTGTGTTTTGAGTTTGGTTTGACGAGTTTTTGAATTTTTTGTTTGGTTTGATCGCACCAGCAATGGCTGCCTACGTACTCCCGGGTGGAGAGAGATCAGGTCATTCGTAGTTCTGGCTTCTAGTGAAAATTAAACCTGATTTGATTTGTAGGACTCGGATGCGGATATGCATGCGTTTTAGACATAATACCTTTTCACGGTGTCTGAATTGTTGAGTTGGGAAAATTCGCTTCCTTCCATCTCTTGTAGTCTGATAGGTCCTCCTGTCAACACTTCCTTGACAATGAAAGGGCCTTCCCAATTTGGGGTGAACTTTCCTTTGGCTTCATCTTGATTGGCCAAAACTTTCTTCAGCACTAAGTCATTCTCTTTGAATTGCCGTATTCAGACCTTTTTATTGTAGGATCGAGCAATCCTTTGCTGATATAACTGCCCGTGGAAAATGGTTGTAGCCCTATTTTCATCTATCAGGGATAGTTAGTGGTACCGGTCTTGCAACTACAGATCTTTGTCCATCTGAGCATCGATTAACACTCGCAAGGACTCCATCTCTATTTCTATGGGAAGGACTATTTCCATGCCATAGATCAATGAATAGGGGGTAGCCCCAGTAGAGGTGCGCATTGATGTTCTGTATGCTAACAGGGTTATATGTAGCAGGTCAGGCCATTCTTTGTGATTGGCAGACATTTTCTGAATAATCTTCTTGATGTTCTTGTTGGCCGCTTCGACAACACCATTCATTTTGGGCCGATAGATGATGGAATTGAGATGCTTAATGTGGAACTTACTATATAGTTCTCTCATCATTCGATTGTTCAGGTTCTTGGAGTTATCTGATATGATCACCTCCGGTTGTCCATAACGACAAACGACATTATTTTTGATGAAACCAATAATGGCCTCTTTGGTGACTTTGGGAAAGGAGGCAGCTTTAACCCACTTGGTAAAGTAATCGATCATTGTGAAGATGAATCGATGACCATTGCTGGCCTTGGGTTCCACTAGACCTATCATATCCATTTCCCACATAGAGAAAGGCCATGGTGAACCCATGTTGTGTAGCTCATTTGGAGGAGCATGTATGGCATTTCCATGTACTTGGCATTGAAAGCATCTCCTGACATGATCATTACAGTCAGCTTTGAGCGAGATCCAATAATGTCCTATTCTTAATATCTTCTTGGCCAGTAGATGAACACTCATATGTAGACCAAAGACTCCACCGTGGATTTCATCCATCAACCTCTGGGCTTGTTCTTTATCAAGTCATCTTAACAAGCCTATTCATGTATCCCTTTTGTATAGTGCATCACCGCTCAGATAGAACTTTATAGCCATTTTGTGAATCCGCTTTCATTCGGATTGGCTTGCCCTAGCAGGTGTATATCCATCTCGGAGATATTCTTTGATGTCTTGATACCAAGGCTGATTGACAAGTGGTATTTTATCTGATAGTTCTCCAATGTAATTCCCGTATGTCGGGCTTTTTGAATTGTGAATTTGATACAAGGAATCCCACTCCTATCGAAAATGTGGATCAATGAAGCCAACGTCGCCAATGCATCAACAAAGTCATTCCTACCCTGAGGAATATGGCTGAAGGTTATGTCTTCAAACTCCAGGGATATTTTGACGACCTGCCGATGATAGGGCAGCAAATGCAGTTCTTTGGTGTGATATGCCCCAGTGGTTTTTCTGATGACCAACTTAGAGTCTCCAAAGACTAGTAAATGTTTGATACCCATGGATTGGGCTAACTTCAACCCTATAGCCTTCATACTTTGATGTGTTGTTGGTGTTGCCAAATTGTAGTTTGGAAGCCACAAGATATTGTTCTCCTGTACTAGAGATAAGGACTGCCCCAGCTCCAGCACCATCCATGTTTACCACTCCATCGAAATACATTTTCCATGGTCGGACTGTATTCTCTTATTGGAGTTATTGAATTGTTATAATCCCATCAATCGGGAAATAGGTCTCAAAGAGATCGAACCCTCCAGCAGGTGCTTAGACTAATTGATCTGCAATGCCTTGATCTTTGATGGACTTTTGAGTCACGTAAACAATGTCGAACTGTTGTAGGATCAACTGCCATTTGGACAGTCGACAATTCAACATTTGCTTGTTAAATATGTACTTCAGGGGATCCATGCGGGATATGAGGTAGTTCGTGTGCCCATGCAAATACTGTTGCAACCTCATGGCGGCCCATGCTAATGCACAACATGTCTTCTCGATCAGGGTGTACTTCTGTTCACCATTGTTAAATCTTTTACTGATGTAGTAGATGGCCCTCTCCTTGCTACTATCATCCTTCTGTCCTAGCATGCATCCCATTGCATTGGTATTGATGGACAGGTACATGAACAAGAGTCCTCCATCCCTCGGAGGTACCAAAATAAATGCTTCGACTAGCTGTTTCTTGATGGCAAGGAAGGCTCGTTGACAATCCTCGTTCCATTTGGTGGAGGAATTCTTTCTTAGTAGCTTGAATATGGGTTCACAGATAGTTGTAAGCTGGGAAATGAATCGGCTTATGAAGTTGATTCTCCCCAGAAACCCACGTATGTCCTTCTCTGTTCGAGGTACTAGCATCTCAGTGATGGCTTTGATCTTGGCAGGGTCTAGCTCGATGCCTCGATTACTCACTAGGAATCCCAGCAACTTGCCTAATTTACTCCAAAAGCATAGTTGGCAGGATTTAGCTTGAGGTTGTACTTACACAACCTGTTAAACAGCTTCCTGAGATGGTCTAGGTAATCATCCTCCCTACAGGATTTAATGATGATGTCATCCATATATACCTCTATCTCCTTGTGCATCATGTCATGAAATAGGGCCATCATAGCTCGCTGATATGTGGCTCCGGCATTGATGAGGCCGAAGGACAGTCGCCAATAGCAGAAGATTCCCCAAGGAGTGATGAAAGCTATTTTCTCCCGGTCCTCTTCAACAACCATGATCTTATGGTAACCAGCAAAGCAATCCACAAAGGAATACATGCCATACTGCACAGTATTATCGATCAGGATGTGGATAAAAAGGCACATGGAAATTGTGGTTAAGGCATGCTTTGTTCAAGTCCCGGTAATCCATGCATACTCGTACTTTCCCCCCAGGTTTAGGTACGGGGACTATGTTTGACAGCCACTCTGGGTATGTTGATACCATGATGATTTCGGCTTTGAACTGTTTAACGACCTCTTCTTTGACTTTCAGACTCCATTCAGGTTTCAATCGCCTGAGCTTTTATTTGACTAGCTTGAACCCATCTTTGATGGGCATTCGGTGGATGACAATGTCAGTAGACAGGCCAATCATGTCTTCATGTGACCATGCAAACATATCCTAGAACTGCATTAGGAGTTTAATCAGATCGATTTTTTGGTTTTGGGTGAGGTCTAAACCTATATGGATTTCTTTGATGTTTTCGGAGGTTTTTATGTTGATAGTGGTGGTTTGGTCGAGGTTTGGTTTGGGTTTGTCTTCAACCCATTCTTTGATCTCCTCGGGCACCTCATAGTCATCTTCCTCCTCTTGATCAATATCCATCAAGTCAAATTCCAATTCTAC
The DNA here is from genome assembly GCA_020205555.1 of Panax stipuleanatus. Classification (NCBI taxonomy): domain Eukaryota; kingdom Viridiplantae; phylum Streptophyta; class Magnoliopsida; order Apiales; family Araliaceae; genus Panax; species Panax stipuleanatus. The sequence continues at coordinate 42,869,748 of CM035115.1, read as the reverse complement.
ATCAAAGTTGTAGTCACTATGACAGGTTGGCATCTCATCAGCAGTGACAAATAAAACTCTGGAGGCTTGAAAACAAAAATGCTTTCACTTTAATATATACAATTGCTTAAATATACAAAGCATTTGGCAAGGCATGACAAAAGTTGCTGCTATAGCTGTGCAATCAAAAGTAAGCAGTAAATGAAAGCATGTTAAAGGGCAGACGGACTCTCTACCCCTTTACCCTTTTTGATTGAGGCAAGGGACACTGCTCCAGTTATCCAGGGTGAGATCCTCATGAACAAGGAGGATCGAGGAATTGTGCTCGTCTGCCTCGTCTCGGATAATGACTGAGATATCCTTTACAATAAGGTCCGGGTTTTTCTTTGAACTGCCCCCTTTTTCCTTCTTGATGCGAGGAATTTGAATCTGATCCTCGTCGTCGTTGTTTGGGATCTCATCATTCATACCTTTGTAGTTTATGATAACCCGCATGTTAGCAAATGGGTCTCGTCCTTCGTACATGATCTTTCCTTTTCCCTTTTTGCTATCCACCTCGGATCTAGAAGTTGTTCTCTCACTTGCTGGTATAATGGGAGGAAATAACATGGTTGACACCACATCTGGGATTTTCCTCATGGGTTTCACCCATCCGACACACGTAAGGTTTGGCAGCAAAATTATGGAAGCTTGAGCCTTAGGATGCTTGTGTGGGTTCTGGCGGCTTGACCCGGATGAATAACCCAATCCGGCTCTCCCTGTCTAGCTCGGGATTTGGACTGGACTCTTGATAACTTGTTGATTCTTCCCTAACCATTTTCCAGGTTGGAAACCCAAATATACCATTTCCTGGCCCACTGTCATTACTTCAGGGGAGACTTTAGGCTTCAAAGCTGGTGCTCCGATAGGTAGATACTGAGTATCACTCACTTCTAGGGCTTGAAAACTTGCAGGTTCAATCCTTGCATCAAGGTTGATCACCGGTATGTCTCCTTGTAGGCAGACAGGGTATTCTGGTTCGGCATTAACAGTGATTAGGTTGCCGTTGATAATGTATTTGAGTTATTGATGGAGGGTGGATGACACTACCCCTGTCATGTGATTCTCCGACATATCGGAGGTATTTGGATCCTCCTCCATTTTCTGTACTGATCATGTTTACACTCTCCTCTTTGTGCTGAGGGAGGCGATTGTCTTGTACGTGTAGTTATTCTGGTTTGGTCACCGCAATCTCTCCATTGTTAATCAAGTATTGGATTTTGTGCTTGAGAGTCCAAAAGTCTTGAGTGTCATGGCACAGAGATCTAGAATGATAGGCACACTTCTTGCTTGGATCAAAATTTTATCTACCAGTATTGGTTGGTGGAAAGATTTGTACAATCTTTTTCTATGCGGTTAATAGTTTCAGTACATTCTTGAGTGAATCCCCTAACGGGGTGAATGTTCTTCGACGCCTGACCTCTATATTTTTCTGAAATGGAGGGTTTGAAGGTTGTGTAGGAGCTTGAAAAGGGGTATAATTCTTTCTTTGAATGGGCATATTGTTTGACTCACCCCTTGGATTCTGTCCTTGTAACACAAAGGATACTTATTCGTCTTTCTTCTTATGTACCCTCTGGGGATTACTCCAGTAATTTTTGGACTGGATATGTTTAGCAACAGTTTCGAGGGAGGTTAAATCCTTTATCTTCCCGTACTTGAGCCCCATTTTTGCCATCTCGCCGTGTTTGATCATCTCAGAGAATGGTTTTCCTATACCTGCTAGGACCCTCTCGTAATATGGAGCTTCTTGAAAATTGATGAAGGTCATGACTATCTCAGATTTAGTCATGGATGGGGTGATTTCTGCTACAACCCGCCTCCAGCGTTGGGCATATTCTCTGAATGATTCAGTGTTTTGTTTCTTGATTTTTGTTATTTGGTATCTGTCTGGAGCCAGCTGAGATTGGAAGCTGTATTGACTGAGGAAGGCATGGGCCAATTCTTCCCAACTTTGAATTTTGAAGTTGTCTAGACGGGCGTACCAGGCTTTAGCCTCTCCGGTCAGACTCTTCTGAAATAACTGCATTCGAAGTTTCTCGTCCTCTGCATAGGTTTCGAGTTCTCTAATGAATACTTTCAAGTGGGTATAGGGGTCTCCCAATCCATCGTATTTCTCAAAATCAGGAGTTCTAAATTTTTCTAGATAACGAGCCCCAGGGAAGATACAAAGGTCAGAATAACTAACACTGCCAAAGGCCCCAGTCCCTTCGATAGACCGTATGGTTTCTTCCATATGTTGCACTTTCTGTTAGAAGGTCACCAGCTTCCTCTTCTTTACTAAGGATAGTGATTTTAGGGGTTTTGTTGGTTGTGTCCTAGTTTTGTGGTCCATGAATCTAAGTCTCGGCTTTTTCGGTCTCTTGACTGCCACCACTACCACCAGGTGTTCTTGGTTCCTTGTGAGCTTGGGTTTGCTTCCTTTTAAGAGCTTTGCTTTGCTCTCTCAAGAAACTGGCCAATTAGCCTATCTGATTTTTTAATCCTTCAAACTCTTTCCTTGAGACAGGGGTTGATTCTGGCTAAGCACTAGAAGTCATGTCGTGGATGGACTAAGTGCTTTCTTAGACTTAGATCTAGTGACAGGACCAATTTTTCACCTACAACAAAACGTAGGTGTGTTTTTGTGGTTTTTTAATCTTATCCTACAAAACAGAGGCCAGTTGTTTTGATGACAGGATAACATGACACGATGTATATGGCAAGGAATGTAAATTTTTATTATGATATTTACATTGTGCTCCTTTACATTTGGAATTGAAAACTTGACATTGAATTGAAAAAGGAAGGCAAGAAGAAGCTTCCCATCGGATTTGGTTAATCAGAGGCTGACCTATCTTAGACTACTCTCGCGGCTTTTTTGGAATGAAGGTCCCTAGATCATCGCAATCTACTAGAGGGGAATATAATCCGATCTTTCAACTGGAGCGAATCTAGGTGGTGCATTTTCATGAGCCCCAGAGTTTTAGACGTCCCCAGAGACATTACTTATCACCTATTGGTTTGCCTCCCGAAGGAGGAATCACACAGCATACATTCACATACATCGCATCTCACTGTATGCATATGATGACATTGGTACAAAGCACTAAGCACTAAAAAGCATGAAAGCATTCATTCACATTCATTCAATGTAAAGACGCAGCATTTATGCATTCATTAAATGTAAAGACACAGCATTCACACATACGTAATTTTGAAAGGGAAATGTTTGAAATGATTTGAATGTGGCCTAAGCCCTCTACTGTCCCCAAAAGAGTCACCACCTGTCGACGTAGGTAAAAATCTGCGGGACGGGTCACAACCCGGATCTTTCTCTCATCCTAAGTTATCTCTACCCTTACTCTTTTTATTGCGAAAAAGGTTTTGAAGGGTTTTTTAAGAAAAGGCCAACATGTATCATGTCGACAATTGAATGTTTTACAGAATCGCCAGTTGGTAGATTTGAAATGGTTGTACCAACTCAACTGAGTTTCGTTTGAAAGAGGCCCAATTGCTGGACACTGTCGAAACTTGATCTTTGAAATTGAAGTTTTGAGTTCGGGGGCTTGGTTAAGTGTGGGGAAGGTGTTAGGCACCCCATAACTCCCGTGTAAACACGGTACCGCATCTTTTCAATATTTCTCTTTTAAATCTTCAATGTGTGTGTGTATGCTGGAAGAAAATTGGGCTTATGTTTGATTGAAAGTATGTTTATGCATCGTTGAACCTATATACGAAGGGTTTGATTTGTTTTGCAAAAAGTCTTTAAGTTGATTTGCAAAAGTGTTTGATTTGATTTGCAAAAGCTTCTTTTTACGAAAAGATTGTTGAAGTGATGTTTTGAAAGAATGTTTTCAAACCCTTATGCTAACATAGGAATTGAAACATATTGATACTTTAGTTTTATCTTTTTCCAGCCTTAAGGCTTAATTTGAATGGTGATTGTCGGGCTGCGAAGCATCCTCGACCACAACATATATACAAGTGTCGGTCTCCTCAAGGGCATGATTGACATCGGAGTAACTCTGACATGACAAACCATGTTTTCACTATGTTGAGACCTTAAATCCGGATAACCGTTTTAAGGTCTTTTGTATGTACATTTTTACAGAAAAATTGGCAGGGTACATTTGTAAAGTGGAGTTTGTCTATCGTGGGAATCAGATTCTGATATGTCTGATCATGAATTTCACGATTTCTAGGCTCACATAAGGAAGCTAATAAACCTACACAGCTCAAATTTGTACAGAAATATATCCAAATATCATTAGAACCAAGGATTCATCAGTAAATCCTGGTTGGCACCTGGCCAAAGTATCTCGTTCCAACTAGATAGCGATCTAAGGGCCGTGAGATAGTTTTTATAACTGAAACTAGAAAAAACGCTAGATTTAAATAAATCTCAGCCATTCTAGCTTCTCGATTCTGTCTGGACCTATTTTGAACCATTTGAAAGCTAGAGTTGGTGAGATTTAAAGAAATCTAGTTTGCAAGCAGAAATGTTAGTGCCGATTCATATCAAATAAATATTTAAATCAATAATTTAATAAAAATGAGTAAAATAATATATATATATATATATGATTATATATATATATATATATGAAAGCTATAAAGGGCGATGGGTTTTCACGCCTGTGCCTGGACTATAAAGTAAATATATATATATATATAATCACAAACGCTGTAAAAAGCCACGGAATGATCCAGGCTGGACATAAATGAAATATATACATAAAACCTGTAAAAAGGGCGATGGATTTTCACGCCTGTGCCCGGACTGAAATTAAAATATATATAGTTAAATATTCACGAAAAAGTAGTCAACCAAGACTGGGAAGATAACCCAGTGTGGTGAATGTTGCTTATACATGCATATATATATATATATATATATATATATATATATGAGACCTGTTTTGTTTTGGGTGTGATTTGGATAAATATAACAAAACAGATCAGGTTTGAGACCTGTTTTGTTATATGTATCCAAATCACACCCAAAACACTGTATTATGGAAAATTTCTAGTTTCATAAAATATTATACATTTTTTATTAGTTTAAAAAAAACAAGTCCGAATTTTAAGAAGGTCCGGGAGTCCGGACCTGATCGGGACTCATATATATATATATATATATATATATATATATATATATATATATATATATATATATATATATATATATATATATATATATATATATATATATATACAGAAAAGTAGTCAAACCAAGATTGGGAAAATAACCCAGTGTGGTGAAGGCTGCTTATATATGCATATTTATATATAAAAGCAGTAAACTATCGCAGATTTGGCATCCGGGCTTGACATAATTTAAAAGTTACTTTATATACAAGTAAATATATAAATAACCCAAACCCGAACTGGGAAGATAACCCAGTTCGGCAAAGTTGTTAATAACAAAGATGCAAGTATATAAAAGCTACTAGAAACGATGGATCGTCAATCTGAGTTGTAGAAATGCCAGAAAATACGTTTAGGTGCTAAAATTTACCAAAAGTTGACAAAAACGACCACGAAACTGAGTTTCGGGCATATTTAGAAAATGAAACTTGATATGTAAGTATATAAAAGTGCGAAGAAGTAATAATAACATTCTGCTCGTAAAAATACTCACAATGGACTGCTACACGGGCTTTTTACCAAATCGTAGGCTTTAAACGTCCAAATCTACCGGTTATTTTCAAATATGTGGTAGTATGTAGGTATATCTACGTGTTAGAGTGAACAAATTTAGGTTTGGAAGACAAGAAAATGACTGGAAAACCAAACGGGCAGGGGTTCAGAGCGTTTCTGAAATCTTGAAGTGAGATGGGGGGTCACCTCATATATATAGGCCAGGGAGCCTCCACTCTACCTGCTGCTGCCGCAAGTAGAGGTGCGGCCTCACGTGGTGTGGGCCCTGCAGCATGTTCCGTCATCTCAAAGTACTTGCACTCCTAGCAACTCGAGGTCTGATTCAAAACTTTCTAACTTTTGATCGGAGCGTCCGTTTGAGGCGTGTGATACCTTTTCAAAAAGCCCTCGTCGATAATGTCACAATGACATGGAATAAAACATTTTCCAGGTCCAAGAAGATGGGTTTATACCAGGTCTTCGATTCCCCCGCAGTTTGTCTGTTGAGCTGCCTTGCGCTGTTTGCACTCGAGATAATTGTTATGGTTCGTTCTGACCTTGGTGACATCAATTCGGCTTGAGTTTGATCGAATTAGCTTAGAGTTGGTAAAATGACCGTTTTTCCCCTGTCGGGGTTACCTATAGTGTCGGCATGACCTTCGATTGACTTCTTGGGGTTGTTTCCAAGATTTGGATCCCATCCGAGTTTGTTTGTCCTCAATTTTGTCTCTGAGGCTGACTTGGTCCCTCCATGTTTTCTTCTAGAGATGTTGTGATGCTTTAGGATTATTTTTGAAGTTAACCTGACTTCCCGAGTTGAGATTGGGGATGACCTGTACCTCCCGGGTTGAGACCGGGCCTGATCTGTACCTCTCGGGTTGAGATCGAGGTTGACCTGTACCTCCCGGGTTGAGATCGGGGCTGACCTGTACTTCTCATGTTGAGATCGGGGCTGACCTATACCTCCTGGGTTGAGACTAGGGCTAACCTGTACTTCCAGGGTTGAGACCGGGGCTGACTAGTACTTCTCGGGTTGAGATCGGGGCTGACATGTACTTCCCGGGTTGAGAGTGGGGCTGACCTGTACTTTTTGGGTTGAGATTGAGGCTGACCTGTACTTCCTGAGTTGAGACCGGGGCTGACCTGTACCTCCCGGGTTGAGATCGGGGCTGACCTGTACCTCCTGGGTTGAGACCGGGGCAGATTTGATGATGCGGTATTGAGAGCGGGGTTGAATTGACGACCCAGTATGAAGACCGGGGTTGATTTGACGGCCCGATATTGAGACCGTGGTTGAATTGATTGCCCAGTATTGAGACCGGGGTTGAATTGATGGCTCGGTATTGTAACCGGCGTTGAATTGATGGCCCGATTTTGGAACCGGGGTTGAATTGATGTCCCAGTATTGAGATCAGAGTTGAATTGATGGCCTGGCATTGATATCGGGGTTGATTTGATGGCCCAGTATTGAGACCGGGGTTTAATTAATAAGACAGTTTTGCCCTCCTACAGTGTTAGTAATAGAGAAACAAAATTTTGAGTATCTACATCCATCTTCTATGCTTAGTTGTAAAGGATTGCTCGGTCCTACAACAAGAAGGTCCAACCTAGGTAATTCAAAGAAAATAACTTGGTACTGAAAAAGATCCTCGCCAATCAAGATGAAGCCAGAGGAAAATTTATCCCAAATTGGCAAGGCCCTTTCATCGTCAAGGAAGTGTTTACAGGAGGATCCCTCAGATTGCAAGATATGGATGAGGAGGAATTTCCCCAGCTTATCAATTCAGACATCGTGAAAAGTTACTGTGTCTAAGTTACCTATAAACCGCTATCGTGGTTCTAAAAAAAATCAAATCATATCAATTCAGGTCTTTACTACAGGGCCTGAACTACGAAAGACCTGATCTCCCTCAACCTCGGGGGTACGTAGGCAGCAATTTATGGTGCGGTCTAACCTTCAAAAGAAAAGCCAAACACTTTACCTATACATTCAAATATCTAATTAACTACTAGTCTCAAGACACCAAACCTTATATAAAACCCAAATCTTATAAAACCTCCATGATCAACGAACCTTTCTGAGTGACCCTCCGATATCTCAATGTTAGTCCATCAAGGAAGAGCTCGTGATACATTAAGACAGCAAGTCACAAAGAAAATGGCAATCATTAAGCAAAGATCAAGACATATGCAAAAGGGAAGTGAATCAAAATATATTTCCTTGCCATATAATACTGTTTAATATATACAATGTCTCCTATACATGATAAAAAATGGTTAACCTAGTCTATGTAGGAAAATAAAAGCTAGTCTATAAGTCCGCGGTCAAACGGGATAGCAAATCCAATATAGAATCCCTCTCGAAAGATGAAGGTGCATCTCTGAGCTCTTGGCCTGCAGCCTCAATATGAGCTAAAAGATCTACTGCCATCTGCAAGGTACTACCATGGTCATCCATAAAGGCACTTATATCTGTAACAATGCCCTCTATATATAATCTGAGAGCCGTACTACCAGCAATAGAAGCATCCCTGGTAGCTCGAGCATAATCTTTCTCAACAACAGAAACATCCCTGGAAGCCCGAGCCTCATCTCTCTCGACAAAAGCAGCATCCCGGCCTGAAAGGGTCGTCAACACTAAAGCTCTAGCCTGATCTCTCTTAAAAGTCAAAAGTTATATCACCTGCTCCGAAGACTCTACAGAAGGTGGGGCAGCAGCAGCTGAAGAATTAGGGGGGGTCACTGATCAGGGCTGCTGTCAAACTAGCAAACAGCTCATCCTTGGTAAGAGAAACAGGATCCTCCATAGGCTCCTCCTCATCATAATCAGTGCTAGGCTCAGAATAAGCAACCATAGATGATGCAATATCTTCCTCAAGCCATGTAGAATACTCCAAGGAACGACCAGAATGACTCGAGGAAAAATTAACCCTCTCTCGATCGATCAATTAATCATAAACTCTAGACAAATCATCCTCTGACAAAGACGAGGTTAGTAACCGCTGATCAAAAGATCCATTAAAAGAATAAACATCCTGGTACAGGTCGAACTTTCCCATGACAGCCAAAGGATGATATGTAGTCACTATTCGCAGACCAGCCAATGGCAAAAAGTCCATACCCGCTGCATGGGTGACAAAGCTGTAAGTGGAGCAAAATCCTGAGCAATACAAAATGGAGAAAGGATCCTCAATCATAGCCAAGAAGACAAACCAAGACGCTGTATCTACACAGTCAGCAGGTCAAAAAGAATAAGCTACAAATATCTCATATATCAAGCAATATCCATGGGGTCTGAAAATACCGATCGGTCTCAAATGCATTATAAACCAGATGTATAACAACACTGCACTACCATTGAAGAACTCAGTAGTATGGGTACGACAGAAAGAGGCTTCCATCAAGGTCTCTGCTAATATCAGGGGCAAAATGGTATGACCCTCTCTGAGAGCACTAACTACTGTGATCAGGCCAATATTCAGATAGTCCATATACAGTGGCATGTATAGATAAGACACAACGCACATCAATAAAGCATCTACCCGGGCAGCCCGCCACTCATCCTCAATAATAGAACAATCTCCTAAGTGCAGTAGATAGTTATCCAACGATCCGAAATGGTTGATCAAGAAATCCAGGGATACTACATGTCCTGAGGTAATCTCGTCTAAGATGACAGTGCATCGCAAACTGGTCAAGGTCATAAATTACCGCCCCAACTATTTAACAGCTACCCTAGCACAGGGCCGATCCAGCGGAAGGTCTGTAATCCGCTCATACTCTTCCAGCGTAGGAGTCAACCCGTAAGTCCCTAACCTGAAGACCTGTCTCTCAAGAATACAACATGATAACATGACTTCTACAAAGCCCACTTGAACCAGGAATGTCAGGAGGGCCATTGAATGTCCCATCATACTATCAACTGCCACTCGGTCCAAATAGGGCAGAAAATCATACCACGACCTCAAATACGAGGCTATCAAAGTGGGAGGAATATGCTTGATCCTGGTCACGGTGGATGAAGACATTTGTAGAACCGTATCTTGAGACCATCCAGGGGTCAATGCTAAACTCAACAATATACATGCATACCTATGACATATAATGTATGCATCATGATATAAGACAATCATAAATGACAATAAGATGCAAAGAATAGAAAAGTATTATACATACATTCCTAAATATATCATCATCTAATACATCATCTTTGTCTGAAAGCTAAAGAAATAAAAAGTACAGGGAAATGGCACATCCACTCAATATCTAATAGAGGCCTATCAAAAGAGATAACGAGCCTATCAAAAGAAATCTATGATAGCTGCATCTAGTCGATCAACCTGATGTAACTCCACATGAGTCACCGTATCTGGAAAGCCCCAACTTTTTATGAATAAAATTTAATTTCCTCTACATATTATTTTAAATAGTAAAGTGTTGATTTGATAAATGTGATAAGTTATGGGTGATATGTGCAAATTTTACAAAGTAAGCAAGTTGTCATAAATATTCGTTTGGTCAGAGAATATTCTTTTTATCGGGGAATATTTGTACGACGGTGCAATCAGTGGTGGGCCCCATAACGGAATAACTGTAGGATATAGAAAGCGACAGAAGTAACCTTTTTATAAAAATAACGGCAAAACTTTTACCGTTAAGCTGTTGAAATACACGGTGATAAAAGTACAGTAATAAGCATTGTTGCACAGTAGCACACAGTATTGCACAATATTTCTAATTATTGATTCTTACGTAAGAAGTCACTCATTCAATAATTATCATAGTAATTACTGTTCAGTATCTTTTATTATTGATTTAATAATTGCTACATTGATAATTGTATAGTATTTTGTATTATTGATTCAATAATTGTCACATAAACTCGTATTATTTAAATGATATTATTCGATAGTATTATTGGTAATGTCTAGAAAGTTCTGTCGAGGAAAGGGGTTAGGTTATATAATTGCGCGCTAATAAGGATAATTCCTTATCGGAAAGACCCCTCTTTCCTAGGAACGACCTTGTTGTCAATATTGTGATTCTATAATATTAATTATGAATAATAATTAATGAATAAAATAAAAATTATTGATAAATATGATAAGTAAATATTTGTTCAATTTTGATATAAATAGAGGAATTTTTAGCTTGAGACATTTGTTGAAAGTTGGCATTTTATCTTCTCCGATAAAATAATTCATTAAAATATATTATAATAGTATAATGTGATAATATAATAGTATAATTTTATAATTTAAATGGTAACACAATTATAATAAATTCATGGTATAAAAATAAAATGAGGTAGAAGAGAGCAAACTGAATTTGAATTCTTTTTAATAATTATAAATGTTTTTAATATATATATAAACATGTGAGAAATGGTGGAGGTGGAAGGTTTGGTTTTGAATTCCTTCTATCAAAAGTGAGGTAAGCGATGATGTCATAGGAACGATGAGGTAAGCGATGATGTCATAAATTATGATGAAAAGACTACTTTATCCTGACTCTGCCAAGCCTATAAATAGAAGCTAGCTCATTTCTTTCCCCTTTCTCACCAATTCACTAAAACTAAGAAGAGAGAGTTAGAGAGTAAGAATAAGAAGGAGAGTAATATCCAAGAAGTAAGAACACAAAGTTCTGCTACTACACTATTGCAGTATCTAGTCTCCTATTAAGGTAAAGGATGTTATTTTCTTTCAATATTCGTAAAGGATATTATTTTATTTCAATACTCGTAAGGGATATCATTTTTCTTTCATATTCCATATTATGTAAGTGATTTTATTTCATTTCATATTCCTTAATCTAAACATACTATAGTAAGTATTGCTTCTATAATTCCTGAAATAATTAGAAATTGCTTAAGGTTTTCGCTTCATCTAATATTATTTCACTGGAATATTGGTCTGAACTTTCTTATTGAAATGTTAATCTTTTCATGTCGGGGTACTATTCATTTAGAAACTATTTATAGGGTACTATTCACGGGATACTATTCACGGGCTATTATTCATGAGGTAATATTCACGACAAAATTGGTTTCTTTTTCTGTCCATATTATCTTTGATTTATGAATCTTACTCTTAAAATTTAATCCATGTTTTGATCTCCATATTGACAATTTGGACATTCTTGAACTATGGATAAATTGAATTATAAATCTCTAATATTTTTCCTTGATCTCACTTGATTCGTTCTTTATATCATTTTTCATCATCCTCAGTATTAAATTGTGGTGAAAGTTATCTTTGGCCTGCAGTGCAAAGATGAACTGTTGATTTATGAATATCTTTGGCCCGTAGTGTAAAGATGAATTGTTGATTGATAAATATCTTTGGCTGTAGTGCAAAGATGAACAGGTGTTTGGAATGATCATGACCACTGGTGATACAAATGAATATCTTTGGCCCGTAGTGAAAAGATAAATTATTGATTTGAAATATTTGTTGATGGGTGTTACATAGATAAAATATTGATGATGGACTTTTAAATCATAGAAGATAGTAGACATCATTCTCTACTTGACTCTTCTAATGGATTTTAATTTTCGCTGTAGTTGTTGATCTAAAACTTGTTGTCCATAATATTTTATTTGATTTATTGAAGGCTAACGATAATTTATTCTTCATTATCTTAGTTATAATATTCTTTACTGGGCTAGTTGAGCTCACCCTTTTTTTTCATTGTTATCTTCAGGGAATGAGAATATAGTTAGGACTAGCCGGGGAATGGAGTGATGGTCCGAGATAGTGCTATAGTAGTCCTCACTATTTTGTAACATAGTGTGATAATAATGACTTATATGAGTGTTAATATTTTTGTATTCTATACGACTTAATATCTGTATTAAAGCTCATAGTTTGTGTGGTTGTATTTTGCACGATAATTTAATATAATAAGATTTGTATTTACATTCTGTACCATGTATTTGGCGACTCAGAATGGATTGTGTGGACCTATTTTGGGGGCATCACGGTTGGTATCAGAGCTTAGGGATATGAGTTCTGGCTGAGATCTGGGATTAAAATTAAGAGGGGAGAGACGAGTAAAACCTTTGCTAGTCTATTCTACTTAAGCTTATTAGTTATTTAATTGGTCGGTCGAAATATAGAGATAATATGTGACATGTCAATTTCTTTAATTAACCCTTATTTTGTGGCAGTATTTGAGAATGGCATATGAAAATCTAAGCAATGGAGCATTTGAGACCATTAAGACACCTCCAATTATTAACCAGGATAATATGCCTAAAGAAGGCAATAATACTCCTTTAAACAACACCACCGACCAAATGATGAACGATGGGGTGTTTAGGAGTTTTCTACAATTCATGCAAAACCAGACGTGAGAGACTCCTGTTCAAAATGCAGGTGGAAACAATGGTAACTCGTTGCTTGTCACTGCCAAACAATTCAAGGAGTTGGGACCGCCGGAGTTTTTGGGAAAGCCAGAGCCCCTCAAGGTAGAAGCTTGGATTAAGCAGATTGCCAAAATATTTGATGTTCTGGGATGCACAGAGGAGCAAAAAGTTCCCTTCGCCACCTTTATGTTGCGTGGAGAGGCAGATTACTGGTGGGAATCTGTGAAGCGTACTCAGCTCTCCGCACTTAAGATGTCTTGGGATAAGTTCGAGGAATTATTTAACGACAAGTACTTTCCAGAAAGTATTGGTCATATGAATGAGGTGGAATTCATCAAACTGGAACAGAACAATATGACTGTATCATAATACGAGGCTAAGTTTACGGAATTATCCCGGTTTGCATCCCATTTAGTGGATAATGAGGAACGAATGACATGAATGTTTTTTTGAGATTTGGAACCTGAAATTCGTCAATATCTCATTTCTCATAAACTTTGTTTGTATTCAGATGTTATGAATAGGGCTCAATTATTAGAGCGAGATAATGAGACCGTTCAACCAAAGGACAATAACCATAGTCGTACCAGTGGCAACAGTCATCGAAACAATGATAACCAATGTGGAGGAAAGTATCATGCCAAAAATAGTAACCACTTCGGTTGTAATCATCTCCAAGATAATAGAAGAAGCGAGTCCGGTGGAAATTTCAAAAGGAGAAGATACAATAATGACGACGGAAAGACATCGACAGCAGCACCAACACCAGCAACCGTTTCTAGGGTAGGGGAACGACCACCGGTCGTATGTTACAAATGCGGACAAGAGGGACACATAAATCTAAACTGCACACAACAATCCAAGGTGTGCTACAATTACGAAAAAGAAGGTCACATAGCTCGGGTGTGCCCTATAGCGAAGTCAAGTCCAACTGGGATGGTGACACTAAAGGCTGTACTAGACAAGTCAAAGTCGGTGGTCCAGGGGAGAGCTTTTGTCGTGGCTACCCAAAAAGCGAGGAACCCAAATGAAGTTATCACGAGTAAGCTAATCATAAACTCTTTCAAAGTCTATACCTTATTAGATACCGGTTCTACCCATTCTTTTATTTCACCTACTTGTGCTTAACGTTTGAACTTGACCCTTGAGAAATAAGACTTTGACTTATCTGTTGAAACTCCGTTGAGAGAAACATTCATCACATCCACAGTTTACAAATCTTTTTTGATTCAAATTGGTACCCTCACATTACCTGTTGATCTCATCTCTTTGAAAATACTTGCATTTGATGTGATTTTAGGAATCAACTGGTTAACCACTCATTATGCTAAAATTTATTATTTTTGTAAGGTTGTTAGCTATCATATTCCTAACCAATCTGTTATGCGAATTCAAACAACCAAACCACTAAAATCAATCATTGTCATTTCAAGTCATAAAGCTATTCGTTTATTGAAAAACGAATGTCAAGCTTTCTTAGACCATGCCACCGATTTAAACAAGAATACGTCAGATTTGAATGATATTTCTGTTGTTAATAAATTGCTTGATGTATTTCTCAAAGAACTTCTTGGTCTACCCCTAGAACGTGAAGTTGAATTTTTTATTAACTTTGAACCCAGTACAAAACCCATTTCCAGAGCCCCATATCGAATTACTCCTATTGAACTTCAAGATCCAACTACAAGAATTGTTAGACATCGGCTTTATTCATCCTACTACATCGCCTTGGGGTGCTCCTATTTTATTCGTAAAGAAGAAGGACGAGAGTATGCGACTTTGTATTGACTATCGATAGTTGAACCATGTCACCATCAAAAATAGGTATCAGTTACCTCGCATTGATGACTTGTTTGACTAGTTACAAGGTGCAAATTTCTTTTCGAAGATCGATCTTCGTTCTGGATATCATCAGTTAAAGATTAAAACTGATGACATTCCGAAGACTGCCTTCAGAACTCGATACGGGCATTATGAATTCTTAGTCATGTCTTTTGGATTGATTAATGCTCCAGCTACTTTCATGGATATGATGAACCGGATATTCAAGGAATATTTAGATCATTTTATGGTTGCCTTTATTGACGACATCCTCATTTACTCCAAAAGTCGTGAAGATCATGAGAAACACTTGAGGCTGATACTCCAAAAGCTTCGTGAAAATAAACTATATGCCAAGTTAAAGAAATGCGAGTTTTGGCTTAAGGAAGTAGCATTCCTTGGGCACGTGGTATCGAAATATGAAATATCAGTTGACCCAATGAAGATTGAAGCAATACAAAGTTGGGAGCAACCTAAGTTAGTAACCGAAATACGTAGCTTTCTGGGCTTAGCTGATTATTATCGGAGATTCGTGGAAGGATTTTCTCGAATTGCTACTCCATTAACTCAGCTAACTCGAAAAGATATAAAATTCAGATGGAGTGAGGAATGTGAGAAGAGTTTCCAGGAACTCAAGAGGAGACTCATTTCGGTACTTCTTCTGACAATACCATCTTGTTCGGATTGATTTTTCATCTACAGCGATGCGTCAGGAAAAGAGTTAGGATGTGTTCTCATGCAACATGGGAAAGTCATAGCCTATGCCTCACGATAACTCATAGAATATAAGAGGAATATACCTACTCATGATCTAGAGTTGGCAGCTGTCGTTTTTGGGTTGAAGATCTGGAGACACTACTTGTATGTGGAGAAAGTGGAGATCTATACGGATCATAAGAGTCTTAAATATTTCTTCACTCAAAAGAAACTCAACATGCAGCAACGATGTTAGCTTGAGCTATTGAAAGATTACGACCATACCATCCAATACCATCCTGGAAAAGCGAACGTTGTAGCTGACGCGTTGAGTAGAAGATCATATGCGGGAACGGGTGTGATGTTGTCAACACAAAGACCTATTTTGTATGACTTACAATGGATGGAGATGGAGTTAAAGACTCCAGGGACCCACGTGAAGATGGCAAATATACGCGTAGAACCAGCTTTAGTTGATAGAGTTAAAGCTGCTCAAGCTATAGACCCTGAGTTGATGAATATGAAGAAGAAGGTGCAAGAAGGTGCTATTCCAGAAGCAAGAATCGACGAAGAGGGAATACTTCAAGTCAACTCCAGACTTTGTGTTCCTAACAACTCTGATTTAAAATATAAAATCATGATAGAAGCAGACAACACACCGTTTGCAATCCATCCTGGAAGTACCAAAATGTATCGTGATCTTCGACATACATTTTGGTGGAGCAACAGGAAGAGAGAGATCGCAGAGTTTATCTCAAGGTGTCTAACTTGTTAGCGTGTCAAGGCGGAGCATCAAGTGCCAAAGGGTCCATTGCAACCACTTGAGATTCCAAAATGGTAATGGAAACACATCAACATGAATTTCGTTACGGGTCTTCCCAAGGTTTCTCAAGGCATAGATGAAATTTGGGTTATTATCGATAGATTAACTAAGTCTGCTCATTTCTTCCCTATACGAGAAACTTATTCACTTGAACGTCTTGCTCGTATGTATATAAATGAAATTATAAGAATGCATGGTATGCCAATATCCATAGTTTCTGATCGAGACACAAGATTTATTTCACGATTTTGGGTCAGCCTGCAAAAAGCTATGGGCATCGATTTATGATTCAGTTCTGTATATCATCCTCAAATGGATGGGCAATCAGAAAGGACTATTCAAACTCTTGAAGATCTATTGAGACACTATGTTCTAGACTTCAAAGGAAGTTGGGATAAGTACTTACCATTGGTGGAATTCTCCTATAACAACAGTTATGAGGAAAGTATAGGCATTGCTCCATTCGAGGTGTTGTACGAACGAAAATGTCATTCTCCAATATGCTGGGACGAGGTGGGTGAAGCAACATTGTTGGCACCGGAGTTAGTATGTATGACTACATAAAAGATTCAAATGATCCGCCAACATATACAAACAGCACAAGATCGACAAAAAAGTTATGCTGATCTTCATCGAAGGGACGTGGAATTTAATGTCGGAGACCATGTATTATTATGTGTTGCTCCATGGAAAGGAGTTACGAGATTCGGGAAAAGAGGAAATTTCAACCACGATTTATTAGTCCATTTGAAATCCTCGACCAAGTAGGAACTGTGGCGTATAGACTCGCCTTACCTCCAAGCATGTCTCGTGTTCATAACATTTTTCACATATCCATGCTACGTAAATATGTGAATAACCCAAACCATATTATTGAATTAGAACCAGACGAGATAGCCAAAGATTTAACGTATGAGGAGGTACTTGTCAAGATCTTGGATAAGATAGAACATCTTCTACGCTCAAAGTTTATACCTCAAGTCAAAGTTTTATGGAGAAACTATGATATTGAGGAAATGACCTGGGAGTTAGAATCTGAAATGAAAGCAAGGTAACCTCACCTCTTCGAAATTCCAGGTACGTACGTCAATTTTGAGGACGAAATTTCATAAGGAGGAGAGGTTGTAAAACCCCAACTTTTTATAAATAAGATTTAATTTCCTCTACATATTATTTTAAATATTAAGGTGTTGATTTGATAAATGTGATAAGTTAAGGGTGATATGTGCAAATTTTACAAAGGAAGCAAGTTGTCATAAATATTCGTTTAGTCGGGAAATATTCTTTTTGTCGGGGAATATTCGTATGACGGCGCAATCAGTGGTGGGCCCCATAACGGAATAACTGTCGGATATAAAAAGCGACAGAAATAACCTTTTTATAAAAATAACAGCAAAACTTTTACCGTTAAATTGTTAAAATACCCGATGATAAAAGTATAGTAATACGCGTTGTTGCACAGTAGCACACGGTATTGCACATTTTTTCTAATTATTTATTCTTACATAAGAAGTCACTCATTTAATAATTGTCACAGTAATTACTGTTCAATATCTTATATTATTAATTTAATAATTGCAACATTGATAATTGCATAGTATTTTATATTATTGATTCAATAATTGTCATAGTAACTCTTATTATTTAAATGATATTATTAGATAGCATTATTGGCAAAATCTAGAAAGTACTGTCGAGAAAATGGGTTATGTTATATAATTGCGCGCCAATAATGATACATCTTTATCGGAAAGCCCCCTCTTTACTTGGAACGACTTGGTTGTCAATATTGTGATTCTATAATATTAATTGTGAATAATAAATAATGAATAAAATAAAAATTGTTGATAATATGATAAGTAAATATTTGTTCAATTTTGATATAAATGAAGAAATTTTTAGCATGAGACATTTGTTGAAAGTTGGCATTTTTTCTTCTCCGATAAAATAATTCATTCAAATATATTATAATATTAAATTATTATAGTATAATGGGTTAATATAATAGTATAATTTTATAATTTAAATGGTAACATTATTATTATAAATTCATGGTATAAAAATAAAATGAGGTGGAGGAGAGCAAATTGAATTTGAATTCTTTTTAATAATTATAAATGTTTTTAATATATATAAACATGTGAGAAATGGTGGAGGTGGAAGGGGTTTGGAATTCCTTCTTTCAAAAGTGAGGTAAGCGATGATGTCATAGGAACGATGAGGTAAACGATGATGCCATAAATTATAGAGAAAAGACTACTTTACCCTGACTCTGCCAAGCCTATAAATAGAAGCTCATTTCTTCCATCTTTCTTACCAATTCACTAAATCTAAGAAGAGAGAGTTAAAGAGTGAGAATAAGAAGAAGAAGAGGAATATCCAAGAAGTAAGAACACAAAGTTCTGCTACTACACTATTGCAGTATCTAGTCTCATATTAAGGTAAAGGATGTTATTTTTTTTCAATATTCGTAAAGGATATTATTTTATTTTAATACTCGTATGGGATATCATTATTCTTTCATATTCCATATTATGTTATTGATATTATCTCATTTTATAATCCTAAATCTAGACTTACTATAGTAAGTATTGCTTCTATAATTCCTAAAATGATTAGAAATTGCTTAAGGTTTTCGCTTCATCTAATATTATTTCACTGGAATATTGTTCTGAACTTTCTTATTGAAATTTTAATATTTTCATATCGGGGTACTATTCATTTAAAAACTATTCACGGGTTACTATTCACAGGTTACTATTCATGGGTTACTATTTACGGGGTACTATTCACGATAAAATTGGTTTCTTTTTCTGTCCATATTATCTTTGATTTATGAATCTTACTCTTGAAATTGGATCCATTTTTTGATCTCCATATTGATAATTTGGACATTCTTGAACTCTAGATAAATTAAATTATAAATCTCTAATTTTTGTCCTTGATCTCACTTGATTCGTTCTTTATATCATTTTTCACCATCCTCAATCTTAAATTGTGGAGAAATTATCTTTGGCCCGCAGTGCAAATATGAACTGTTGATTTATGTATATCTTTGGCATGTAGTGCAAAGATGAACTGTTGATTGATAAATATTTTTGGCTGTAGTGCAAAGATAGGCATGTGTTTGGCATGATCATGACCACTGGTGATACAAATGAATATCTTTGACCCGTAGTGCAAAGATAAATTATTGATTTGAAATATTTGTTGATGGGTGTTACAGGGATAAAATATTGATGATGGACTTTATAATCAGAGAAGATAGTAGACATCATTCTCTACTTGACTCTTCTAATGGATTGCTATTTTCGCTGCAGTTGTTGATCTAAAACTTGTTGTCCATAATATTTTATCTGATTTATTGGAGGCTAATGATAATTTATTTCTTCAGTATCTTAGTTATAATATTTTTTACTGGGCTAGTTAAGCTCACTCTTTTCTTTCATTGTTATCTTCAGGGAATGAGAATATAGTAGGACTAGCCGGGGAATGGAGTGATGGTCTGAGATAGTGCTATAGTAGTCTTCACTATTTTGTAAAATAGTGTGATAATAATGAGGACTTATTTGAGTGTTAATATTTTCGTATTATATACGACTTAATATCTGTAT
Organism: Panax stipuleanatus; assembly: GCA_020205555.1. Lineage (NCBI taxonomy): Eukaryota > Viridiplantae > Streptophyta > Magnoliopsida > Apiales > Araliaceae > Panax > Panax stipuleanatus. The sequence goes on along the minus strand of CM035115.1, from coordinate 42,849,788 downwards.
TAAAGCTCATAATTTGTGTGGTCGTATTTTGCATGACAGTTTAATAGAATATGATTTGTATTTGGATTCTGTACCATATATTTGGCGTCTCAGAACTAGTTGTGTGGACCTATTTTGGGGGCGTCACAATATTTCTGCCAGACGGGATATCGGGTCGGTATAGTGGGGGATCTGCTCCAGTTAAGCTGTCAAAATATGGCCTGAGGGGCCAGCACTAGAGCAAGATGGATCAAAAGAATCTGCCTTTGAGGGATCTCTGCCCAAATGCCTAATGAAAAAATGTGCCTGGTCCAATCGCTGGGTCAAGCTGGTAATCTACTCCAAATGAGTGGGCTCTCGGACACACGCTATCCAGTTTGTCATCATCATAGACCCGGTAACCATGTCTTCCAAGAACTGAGCGGCACAGGTTTGAGCCCCAATGGTGTTAAGAGTCCACCAGCGATAGAATGCCTCTTGAGTATAAGGTCCCTCTGACCATGTAAAGCCATCCAAACTCGCTAAGGGAATCTCTATGATCAGCTGAGATAAAGACCATTGACGTCTAGCGGGACGAAGATATAGAATGCGAATCTCCCCTACAGTACTCTTGATGGCACGCTCTTCCAAGTAGAGCTCCCAGCCTCCATCCGTCAAGAAAGGGATTCGACGAGTAGATAATATATACTCCATCCCAGTCAGAAAACCGTTCTCAAAACCGATTGTAAGATGATCAGGGGTGTAAGGAACCCATGTGACGGAATCGACGGTTAACAACTCCAACTGCAAGTTGGAATGAGTAAACCCCTCTGCCATAGGGACCTCTGTAAAGGTGGAATAATGCCATTGTTATCCTTGTGGATAGGTCTCCAGACCTAAAGTACTAACCAAGTATAGGCAAGAGAGCCTCTCATATACCCAAAACTAGAAATACAAAGATCAAATGTCCTCAGTGATAAAGATCGACAATCCGAACGAGGGAAATTGAAAGATAAAAGAGAAATTACTCACCAACAGAAATGAATAAAATCCTAGCCAAGCCTCGGTCACGCCCTCTGAGCTTAGGCGCATCCCTCTAAAGAAGTAGGCAAAGGTGAATGAGCCCCGATCAAACTCTCTGATACAGTACACATCCCGAGTGGCGCTAACCAAAGCGAAAGAAATCGTCGAGGAGTTGTCAGCTAGGAAATAACCCCTAATGATGACCAAGAACAATAATCAAAGGATGCGATCTATGTCCCTATGATCATCAGGTAGAGGCGCTGACAAAACCCCATTCACAGCATCAATGCTCAAAGGGCTAGAACGGACAGCCTGACCTTAAGGGCAGTAGCAGGAACTCCCATTAGGGATCGAACATCAGCCGAAAAAATATTCGCCACCAAAGGCACTGGCTCCCCTGTAAACTCCATCCTAGTGATGAACCACCAATCCATCGGTGTCATCATCACCTCACAGTCCAGCAGATAGAGTGATTGAATATGGTGAAACTAGCGCTCAAACAAAGTCCTCAGATAACCCCATGGGCAGCGACGAGGTGGAATGGAAAAGAAGGCCTCAAAGCCCTAAGACTGGACAACGGCCTGATACTCTGGATGAAGGGTCTGGTACAAAGAGTGAATGTCGAACCAATTCCCGCGGGGCTGAGAAAAGTCGGTAACCTGCATCAAGTTCAGAATCAAGATCAAACTATTTCCCCAAAAGTGGAAAAAGTCAAAAAAAAAAAAAAAACTGTTATTACCTCGTTCGCGTGAAGATAAATAGATGGATGTCGTCTCAAATCATCCAACAAATCTGGAATCATCATGCTGATAGCTAGAAGTTCCCTGCGGGGAGTAAAAAAAGAAGGAGCGGGATCCTCAATAGGAACATCATCCTCCTCGTCTATAGCATCCGTCGTATCCGCCTGATTGGGACGAATCACTAACTCGGTCAATCGCCGAGGCGGCCGGGCCGGACAAGGCAAAGGGACATCATAAGCCCTCCTCCTAACACCTGAAGAAACCCGACAAGAACTGCTCGGTCTATCTGGGTCCATAACCTGAACAAAATCTCCAAATCGCCTCAGAAAGGGTGAGGTACGCTTCAAAATTAAAGCCATTAAATTTAAATCATTGCACCATGCATAGCCCATGTGAAAACACGCATGCCTATTAAATGCCCAGACTCGTGAAATTTTTTTGCCAGAGTCTCCCTTGTAAAACAAACTATCCGGATGCACATAGGCATGACTAGGTGGTCATTCAATAGCACATCAACCCAAAATCATGAACATTCCATATATATATAAAACATCAAAATCAAACTCACCATGGAAGCTAAATTATCATGTGCATTTTTATTTTAAAATCTAGGCTCATTTGTCCTCAAATACAATGAATAAACCAGCCAAAAAGGGTGCAAATTGACTGTCCCAAAAATGAAAATTTTTCACACCAGAATGTTTAGCATAGTAAAATACACGTAGTTACTAGCTCTGTTCATTTTTATTAAGTTATCTATGCATACATATTTGATACATTGCGTTTAAACTCATACTGCATGAAAACTGACATTCTAACGGTCAAAACTTGAAAAGAAATTATGTAAACTCTACCAGAGTTATGCAGAACGTTTGTACGGTGATGAATTTCACGAAAAGCAGCCTGAACTGAGTAGATCAGAGAGAGAAATTTTGGATTTTCAGTTTCTTTCAAGTTGAAAATGATTTTTCAAAAGGTAAGGGGGGGTATAAATCCACTCGCGGTCTGCCACGACTCTACCTGCGGAGGCTGCAGGTAGACCTGGGGCAACCTTGGGTGGGTCCCACCCCCTCCGATTCGATAAAATTTGAGCCACAACGGAGTCCGCTAAGGCCAAAAGGTCAAATCAGCAAAAGAGGTTCTACGCGATTGAGCAGAAAGGGCCTGAAAACCTGAAACACGGCGTCAAACTTCAAAGTCTGAAATTTTCGGTAAACCATTGGTAACAGCTCCAGCGTAGCATCGGAGAAGGGTCCGATGATCAAAACTGTTTAGACGAAGATCTGAGTACTTGAAAGTGTGAACTGTTGGTGACAACTCTAGCGTAGCATTTGGGAAAGGTCCGGTGGTGTAAGCCATTTGAAACTACTTCAGCGGAGATCAGAGTACCTGATATTGCAAACCGTTGGCGATAACGCCGACGTAGCATCGAGAAAGGACAGATGGTGTAAACTGTTGAAAAGTTATTTCTGCCAAGATCAACGAATTTGACATTATAAGTCACTTACATCAACCCAGCATGACATCCGAAACACCTGGAAAGAACGTTTGTGTAAAACTATCTTCATCGGGAAGGACCGATGATGGAATCTTTTATACAAGAAATCTCCAGCTGAGACATCAAAGCAGAAGTTTTAGCAATGATAGACCGTTGTAAACTACCGTTCGAGTAGGCATCAAGGAGGTTTGATGATGGTCAATGTTGTAAACTACCGTTTGAGTAGGCATCAAATCAGTTCAGTCGACCGTTGTAAACTACCGTTCGAGTAGGCATCAAGGAGGTTTGATGATTGTCAAACCTGTAAACTACTGTTCGAGTAGGCATAAAATCAATTCATATAGACCATTGTAAACTATAATTCGATTAGGCATTGGGGGGGGGGGGGGGGGTTCGGTGATGGTCAACTTTGCAAACTACCGTTCGAGTAGGCATTAAATTAGTTCAGAAAGACCGTTTGTAAACTACTGTGTGAGTAGGCATAAAGGAGGTTTGGTGATGGTCAACCTTGCAAACTACCGTTCGAGTAGGCGTTAAATCAGTTTAATCAACCGTTGTAAACTACCGTTCGAGTAGGCATCAAAGAGGGTCGGTGATGGTCAACCTTGTAAGCTACCGTTCGAGTAGAGATCAAATTAATTCAGCCGACTGTTGTAAACTATCGTTCCATTAGGCATCGAGGAGGATCGGTGATGGTTAACCCTATAAACTACCGTTCGAGTAGGAATCAAATCAGTTCAGTCAACCGTTGTAAACTACCATTCGAGTAGGCATCGAGGAGGTTAGGTGACGGTCAATCTTGCAAAATACCGTTCGAGTAGGCATCAAATCAGTTCAGATCGATGGTTGTAAACTACCATTCGAGTAGGCATCGAGGAGGTTTGGTGATGGTCAACCTTGTAAACTACAGTTCGAGTAGGCATCAAATCAATTCAGCCAACCGTTGTAAACTATCATTCGAGTAGGCAACGAGGAGGTTCGGTGATGGACAATCCTGCAAACTACCATTCGAGTAGGCATCAAATCAGTTCAGTCGACCTTTGTAAACTACCGTTCGAGTAGGCATCGAGGAGGTTAGATGATGGTAAAACTATTGTAAACTATCATTCGAGTAGGCATCAAAGATCCTATCCCCGGCAAGAATGTCGACATCAACCAGATAGAAATCCAAACCGTTGATGACATCCCCAACGTAGCATCGGGAAGGATTCGATGATATAAATTGGTGCAAGTTATCATCAGAATAAGCATTAGGAATCCCCATTGAGGGTTACCCGTGAACATAAAGATATCCCCAGCGGAGGTAAAGTTATTAAGTGTATCTGGAAGAGAAAGCGTTGGCGACAACCCCAACATCAATTCAAAAAGGTATAGTGGTATCAACCATGAAAGTCATCCCCAACAGAAAATAGAAAATGGGCGTTGATCCAACTTGTGGCAGCTGACCCCACAGAGACATATAGCATTCATGACCTATCATACCATGCATTACATTGCATTTACATTTACATTGTTTCAAGTGTCCAACAATCTTTATCATGTTCATTACATTGCATTTCATAAACATGATAAAGAGGGGCATCTGTAGACACTCGAAATTTTGCATTCCTATTAGTAACCTTACAAGAGGGAAAAAGCATCTTTTCACACTCCATAGACAGCCTGGAGGATTAAATCATCAAACCAGACCCCCGGAGATAACCCTGGGAAATCATCAAACCAGACCCCCTAAGACATCATCGAGAAATCATCAAACCAGACCACCGGAAGATAGCCGCGAGAAATCATCAATTCACTCTCCCCAGAGATAGCCATGGGAATCATCAAATCAGCTTTAGAGACAGTGCTGAAGATAAACGAAAGTCAACAGCAGTCCAATCCCGGTGATAACCCCGAGAAAGATTGATGTAATCACATCAAGCCCGTAACTAACCCAAAAGGGAAAAAGAGTAATTTTGCCAACTCAACATCAAACCAGATCACATTACTATGAAGAAGGTGACACAGAACCATCGCAGCAATCCCGAGTCAAAATTGTGACGCCGCCAAATCCGGGACCGCCACTTGGTCTCTCGAATTTGGTTCGTCACGTGCTCATGGTAATACAATAATAACTAAAATCACACATTCACAGCGGAATATCTAATTTAGAATAATATACAATGATTTATTATAATTATTCCCCCAAGTCTCGCAACCAACAGTACTTAATAGATTACATAATAATATCAATTAATGACTCATTACATAATCTATCTTAAGCTTAAACATAATCAAATCCAGTCTTACTACATCATCTTAATACAACATTAAAATATTTAAAAACATAAAAGAGACAAGCTAGTTGGTAGCCTTGCCTTTGCCCTTATCAACGCCTGAAGGTTCGCCATGCTCTACCTTAACTGAAATGTTTTTAGGGAAAGCAAGAATGAGCACAAATTGCCCAGTAAGTAATATACAATAAGGGTAAGTGATATAATTCTCAATTCTCGAAAGGGTATAACAAGGTTTGATAGTTCAAGGATAACAAGAATATCAACAGTTTTCAATAACAGTCGCTAAGGACAGAATAATATCAATGTGATTCAATAATAAACCAATTCAAGATTTCAAGATAACTGAATACTGAGCCGTCACTAAGGACTATGAACTTCTACTAGAATTAACAGTATTAAACTGATAACCAAAATCAAAAATAGGTACAACAGGTGATCAGCCTAAAGTACCATCGTTATGCATAACAATCAATCATACTCAAGTGCGCGCGTCGGTTCTCCGACAATTATATATTCCCTTCAAAGAAGGTTGTTCTTCTCAGTCAAATACAATATCCCGCACCAATCAATTAGTTTGGATCGCTTTTTAATAATATAAGTCTAGACGAATCAAATGGCATAGACACTTTAATAATATTCAAGAACAATACCAAGTTCAACATGAATAATAGCTTTAATGAAATAAGAGTTCAAGTGTGCTAATTCAATTCAAACGATTAAGTAAAGAAATTAGTTCGCAATATACAAGGATAGAATACTTGCACCGTAAAAGAGTGTAAGTTAGAAAACTTGCCTTAAGCGTAGTTTACTCACGTAAAGCTAGCCAACACTTTCAAATTCCTATCGTAATATAATTACGTATATATTTGATATTCATTAGTCATATAATTTAACTTCACATTTTACCTTCGAATATACGATCAACACATAAGCTAAGTTTTAACCTAGCTACACAATTATATAGAATATAATTTCTATCCTTAACTTCTTCTTTTCTCAAGTTGATCATATTCATACATCATTACTATCATGTGAGACTACCACAATTAGCAAACATACTCGCATATTATTGATATCACATAAGATCACAATCAATACTATATATACTTCATTTTAGCAAGTTATGGCATTCCCATAAGTTAACCGTCAAAATCGGATTCACATATATCACATAGTATATATACATGTTAAGAGTCTTTTTATATTCGTTCAACCCTTTCACAACCAATTTACAGGATGTAGGCTCTATGTTAATACTTTTGACGACTTACGGTCATTCAAGGTTATGACGTTACGAAATCTAGCATGCTCACCTTGTAAACACATAAGGTGTTCGTATACTTATATTTAGCATGCTCATGAGTATTCATATCATATACATGCAACTATCAGCGTCATTAGTTTGAAAACATGCTTCGTTTACGCAAATTTTGAATCACGGCAACTAATCATGGTATATATACATGCATGATACGTGAGTGAGTCTAAGAATACTATCACATGTGTACATAAATATCAGAATATGAAACTTACAATAACATGTTAAGGTTCACAATCAAAGCTTATATTTTTGTTAGAAATATTCAATAGTGAGGTCTAACATGCTCTTGTCATACTATGAACCATATATACATAAGTTAATATGTCTTTCATGCATTTTTGAACCATAATAACATGTTCAAAGTCCGAATATAATTATAGCACATCTAAATCCCCTTTTCATAATCTCTAAGTTCACTTAGCGAGGTTCACATGATCACATTTTGCTACGGAGCTTATATACACGAGTTAACATGCATCTCATGTGTTTCTAGGTCATACTAATGTGCCTCAAAAATCAGAACATCAATGTGTTACACACATGTCAAAGTTTGTTTTCAAAACATTGATTTTCGTTAGGAAAGTGCACTAGTTAGGTTCACATGTTCATGTTACCTTATGAGACATGTACACACCTATTAACATGCTTTTCATGCCTTCCTAGATCATACTAGTATGCTTGCACGGTCAGAATACCGACATAAGTCATATATGTTTAAAGTTTATTTAGGAAACTTGAGATTTATTTCAACGCTATTAGTCATTCCATTAATCTTGCATGACATTATAGGCAACACACGTGCACATCATGTTAATATACTCATGTATAGGTAATACTCATGCTAACATGTTCATTTAAATCAATGCAAGAAACTATCACGTAGCAGAAAGCAAGCAAAAAGCAGGGAACTGCTGCAGGCTGCTGGCGCAGCTGCGCAGCTGCCCAGTGTAAAACTGGCGCAACTGTGCCGGCTCCCAGCCAGCGGCAGACAGTTCCAGAAAATAGCAAAAACCCAGCCTAACACAGAAATTACACTACGAATTTGATTGTAATCACACCACATTGCTTACTAACATGCTCATTAGTTCATGTAACACTTAAACAATCATTATATAACCCAATTACACTTTAATTCCACATAATTAAGAATCTAAGAAATCACAGCAACAGAAACAGAAAATGAAAATGAAAAACAAGGAAGCTATTTTGTAATCCCAACATGTATCAATATAACAACTACACAGCTTCCTATAATTCAATTAGCATGAATTGCATCCATAATCCAGAAGCTTACTTTGACAGAGAATTTCAAGAATAGAAATTTTTGACAGAAACCAAGAATGAAGAATACAGAAATGGGATTATACCTCTGTTAATGGAATTTGAATTCTCCACTTCTCAGAATACTAACACTGATGATATACTAGCTCTCAACTCAACACTTATACAAATCTCAGCAATTGAAAAGAGATGAGAGGAGCTATTATTTATAGAAGAACATATATACAGACAATACCTTTAACTCCCAAATTAAACCAACGGAAAAGAGGATTGCATGGTGGTAATGGGAGAGGTGGTAATTGGTTGTTAGAACCCATCGTGATTTCCACTCCTTTGCCCATCATTGTTATGAAAGTTAGGAATTGTTTGCTGAGTTTTAAGGTTATAGGGGAGTAGGATAGCTTTAGTATATCACGTGAAAGAGATAGTGACTCTCCCAGCAAAACAAACTCAGCCTTCTAGCAACATACTACATTTAAATCATTATACGCATATATATTAAATACTTAGGCTATCTACACATATATATATATATATATATATATATATATATATATATTTTACATATGTCTTTAATTGAAATGTCACACTATAATTCACATAATGTAGTAAGTGTGACTTGTACACATATAATCCAGGTACATTCTTATCATACTAGTATAATTTTCTCAGATATAATCACATAGTTTAATTAATCTTAATACATGGTCCATATGTGTAATATATTCACATTGCATTATATAACATAGTTTATGTATACTTGCATGGTCACACCTAAGTGTTTCTCCACACTTTATAAATTCAAGTATTACACATTTACACATAGAAGTCAATATAATCTCATCATATTAATAACTTACTTATTTATTTTATTATTCATAATGTCAAATAAATAAATTATTCATCTCATTGATTAATTAACGATAATATTAATTAATCAATTCCTCATTGATAAATAATGAAATTATTAATTTCCACAACCATTGCTCATTTATCACGCACAGTATATAAATATAAATCTTATTATTTATAGATACGTTGCTCATTATTATTATTATATTTCTTGCAATAATCACATATTATTAATTAATCACCATTAATATTCTATAATAATTATTCTATGATGACAATTAATATAGATTAATTGTTCGCTCAAATTAATATAATCATTAATATTTCTCATCACTGTGCCACACAAGGCTTTCACGAGATTATTATAAACTCCACCAATATATCAATTATTATAATTATTCAATTTTATATAATTGAATTAATTCATCTCATAACACAAAATCATTTATATATGAATAAATATTCACTTCCATTAATATATTCATTTATTAATATATGAAAATTCTCGGGTATTACAAAAATTATGCCAGATAGCTCAACGGACTGACTGCGATGACTCAAAGATCTAGTCATAGACCTGTCTTTTCGGACTCTGAAAAAGTCATTCCCCATGTTATTGTGTATCTCTCGTAAGGGCTTTCCAGAAAGGTATAACACGCCTTCATCGGATTCCCGAATTGTAAGTTACGAATGTTTAAGAGAACAGCGCGTTTGTCAAAGTTCACGTACTTTGAGACAGTGGGGCCCACCAGGCCCAGCAGCAGGTAGACCTACGGCCATCGGGGTCTATATATACCCCTCCTCCTTTAGCTAATAAAAAAAGAGAGAGAAGAAGAAAGGACCGCGACGAGAGAAATAGAGGCTATGAGGGTCAAACAGAGGCTCTAACTCACTCCGATTCTTGTAAAACTTCTTTGTAAACCTTCATACACATATATACTACAACATATCAAATTTTAACAGGTGGAAAATGAGTATTAGGGCGCCAAAAGCCGTTTGAGAGCCGGTCTCACGTTATACTATAAGATTTCTCCAGATATATCTCATTCACCTACTCTAATACGTATATAAGTGCTATATAAATATATTTAGTAGCTTATATTCGCCAGATATGAGGTTTTCTACCATTCATTTCTTGTAAATAGTCAATATTTGAGCTGTATTAAATAGATCTGTACAGGATCAAGCCAGATCTAGCTTTTAACCGGTTCAAAAGTTGTAAAACTTGAACTTGGAAGCAAGAATGGCTAAGATCTGTACAGATCTAGTTCTCTTTCTAGTTTTTTTTTTGTAAATATTTAAGGATCACGTGACCCTAGATTTATATCTAGAGAAAAGTGGATGCTATGAGCTACTCGCGTACAGAGATTTGACTAATGGATCTTCTGTTTAGCAATGTCTAGTATAGTTTTACTTTTTATTGCAATATATTCATTTTGCAGTCTGTTTATTTGATATTTTGTGAGGCTAGGAGCTACAGGATCTACGATTCAACTCATGCATCTAGATCCGGTTCCCATGATGGACCTAGTTGAGTTGTACAACTGACTTGCAAATTTTGTAATTGTAAATATAGGACCTTGAAACGGTTATCCGAATTTAAGGTCACCGTAATAATGGAAATCTTATGTGGTGCCTGGGTACACTTTGATGGCTTTCATGCCCATAAGGAGCCCGACACTTATATATATATTATTTAGTCGAGGATGCTTTGCATCTCGAGAATAAAATCAAATAAAGCTGAATATGAAATAAAATGGAAGTATCAAAGGGCTTCAATTCCTATTGTGAGGTAAAGGGTTTGAAAATAATTTTTCAAAACATCACTTCTATATTCTTGTCTAAAAATGTACTTTTAAATAAATTAAACCATTCGTATATAGGTCCAACGAAGAACATCACTACTTTCAAATAAAGCACTTAGGCCCAATTAACTGCAATACATATACAATGATTAGAGAATAAAAAGTACGATAACCGTGTTTTACGGAAGTCAAGGGGTGCCTTACACCTTCCCTCCACTTAAGAAATCCCTCGAACTCTATGAATCTCAGTTTTCAAGACCAATTAAACAGAGTCCAATAATTGGGCCATATTGCAAAATCTTTCAAAACTCGGTTGAGTTGGTACAACCATTTTAACTCATACCAACTGGCAACTCTATCTAATTTAGACCAATAAAATCAAATCTTTTAAAATCGTCGACATTGTATGCCAGATTATTTCTAAAATCTCACCCTCAGATCAAACAAAGCCACATAGAAAACATAAAGGGTAAGAAACACATAGGAAGAGGGATCAAAATTCTCCCGACGTCGATGATAAGTGGTTTTATAACCACTTATTTAGATATCAACTCACTGCGATTGTTGTTTAAACTCAAGTGTTATCGTAGCTTTTCATGCCTTTTTACTTTCTTTTGCAGATTTATATTTAGGAACGCTCCGGGTAAATTTTGAGCTTAAAAGGATGAAAAGGTGCTAAAAAAGGGGACAACGCTTAAAGAGTAAGCATGAGGGATTGACAGAAGCCATGAGCAGCAAGGATCAAGGAGGGAGTCAGAATAGGGCAACAGGAACAATGCACCAGCAAAGCTGCAGATTTCTAGAACCTGAAGCCCGCGCAGCTGCGCCGGCTGCAGGCCTATAACCTGCGCAGCTGCGCCGGTCTCCTCACTGGCCAGTTGACTTTTATTTAATCGGCAGCGTTGGTTTGTTGGGGGCAACAAGGCAGGCTCAGCTGAGAAAGGCATATAAGGGCATTTTGGCAACAGAAGATATATATCTCCCCTGAAGGGAGCTTAGCCCTAATTTCCTTCTTCTAGTTTTTCATTTTCTTTTACATTTTCTTGTCTAGGAGTAGAATAGAAGTAGAGATTAGACTAGTTTATAGTAGCTAATGTTGTAGGGTTTTATTAGACTTGATTGCTGAAGCATTTGAAGAACATCAAGGATTCGTATTTTGATCAAGAGGAATCAGATTCGCATTTCTTACTCTTATTTTCTCTTTGATTCATATTTGTGTTCTTACGATGCTTATTCTACATGTGGATGGTATGTTTGAGTTATTTATGACTTAAACCTTATTTTGAGATTCCAATGGAACCTTTTGAGTAATCGATATTAATTTCTCATCCATGTTGGTTCTTATTGATTGTTTTGTGATTGTCTACTGCGATATTTATTTTCATTGCTTAATTGAGTCATGACCAATTACTGTGATAACCCACATGGGATTGAAAGACGAAATGTGGGTTTAGATCAAATCGTAGTAGCGAGCGTTTGTACGTTCACAGGGCGTTGGATGTATGATTTGTGCTTAGGATAGACATATACCGAAGCGCCGCTCGTGGCCAATAGAGAACTTGACCTTAAACCCTAATTATTTGTAAATCACATAGACATATAGTGGTTTAGGTAATGTGGGTGTTCACGTGCGTTCTATCATCTGTGGATTGCACGTGATATGGATTAGGTGCATCGAAAGATGGCCTTCTCTCACTTTCGTGTTCTCGGCTAGCACTCTTAACGATTAATTTGACCTAATTGGAAGTGAATTGACTTAGATGAATCATTAGGGGAAATTGGAGTCTCATCCCTTCATTATCTGATTCTACCTTAGGATTATTTATTTTAATTCCTTACCTAGTTAACTTAGTTTTAATTCCAACTCTTTATCTCTCGTTTAAATAAGACTGAGGTGATTATGTGCTAGTGGTTTGGCGACCTTTTATTTGTTAATTCTCCGTGGGAACGATCTTTACTTATCTTATATTACTTGTTGACCGCGTATACTTGCGCGTTAATTGTCGTTACATAAATCGGACAACAAGTTTTTGGCGCCGTTGCCGGGTAATTAATTGGATAACTGTTTGCCAACATTAGTTTAAATCAAATTAGTCTTAATTTAAACTTTTTATTTGTGTTTAATTCTCTTCTCATATTCTCTTTTCAGGTACAATGGACTTAAATTTCTATTCATGGAATTGTACAAGACAAGAGCAACTAAGGGAAGCAAGCACTGATGGACTCGACCCAATTGCCACACTCTCAGCACAATTAGAGGAGCTCTCGAGAAAGCTGGATACTGTTTCAGTCCAACAGAGTCAAGAGCCAGTGACTTCATATGACTATGGTGCTGGAGCTTATATGAGCCATCAGGAGCCTATCATTTATGGACAGGAGCAGTATGGGGGTGGTTATTCTTACACTGAACCTTATCCCGACTATCAGCGAGAGTGGGGGTATCACCCAGACCCTTCAGTAAACTACTATCAAGACCAACACTGGGATCCAAATCCCGCATACGCCCCAGAATGCACCTTCCAGACTCCAGTTTACGAGCCTCAACACGATTTTGAGGGTGACACAGAAAATGCAAGCTTGGAGGAAAGAGGTGACATATCATTGAAGGAAATCTTGATTGAGCAATAGAAGTCAGTCAAGAATATCCAGAACTGGGCAGAGAAAATTAGTAGGGCCTTGATGGTAGAGGAGGAGCAAGGGCAGACCCATACTGTGAGCTATCAAGAACAATGCGAGCCAAGTCTAAATTTTGCACCAAAACCCACTTATCAATCCCCGTGTTTACAAGGAGAACAGTCAATAATGGACTTCATGTATAGAGCCTTAGCGAACCAAGAGGAGATGATTAGGAGCCAAGAGCTATCGAACCAGAATTTTCAGAATCAGATGGCCCTAATCAACAATACTCCAACAAATGAGACTCATTACATGGAGCCCGTGGCTGAAACAGAAAAGGAAGGATTGGAAATTATGTGGGGGAATTCCATAGCATCAACACAGGAGACCTTGGTTGAGCAAGAATAATCAATTGAGGATCTTCAAATTTGGGTGGAGCAAATTAGCACAGCTTTAAGGAATGAGGAGGTGATTGAGGAAGGAACCGCTCAAGATCTTCAAAGTCCAATACCTCAGATAACTGAAGCCGTGAGTAATGATCCCCAGGATACTTGGTGCTATGACATGGGTGCAGAAACTGATAGAAAATCCGAAGTGCAATTGCAACTTGGCGAGCCGAATGCAATGGAAATAGAGGAGCCAATTGGGGATGTGGAGTATGAACCAACAATGATAATACCACAAGAGCCTCCTCCGCCGAAGTTTGAGACTCCAGTCAAGTTTGCACACCCTTGCCCCCTTGGTAGCCACATCACAGAGACGGGTCTCGATGACACGAGAGATTCCGCAGTCTTGACACCATGGTGGTCAGAAGAAAAGAGAAGAAAAGAAGAGTCCGTTGTGTGTTCTATGCCTCCATGCCCCGATCATTTCACATACACAACGGAACCATTGCCTAGCTCCCCTACTTTCCGTACGGGGAATTCTTGTTCATATCATGTGCTAGGTAGTTTAATTCCGAGTCCTCCTCTATTGGGAAGCCTCCAAAAGCATATAGCAATTCTGATGGATGGAGGGGTTCTCCAATATCGTCGGGGAGTCGGATAGCAGTGGTCAGACACAGTCCAGCTAAAGGACTATAAATCAAGCGCTAGATGGGAGGCACCCCATCAATTCTCTCTATCTCTTTGTTTAATTCTCCATTTACATGCTTTCTATCACATTTCCCTCCCCTTCGTTTAATTCTTATTAGTTTAGTATTAGTTCAAATTTCTGCATACTTTAGGATTTAGGAGCTCATGCCTACATTTTTGGAGCTTAGGCATTAGCGCGTATAATTTTTGGGACATGAATTGCTTATTGAACATAGTATGATGCGCTGACACATTTCGTATACGCACGTAAAGAAATTTGTTTTGGTATTCAAACGGTTAATGGACATATTTTTGTTGCACGTACATGTTGCATATATTGTTGGGACTTAAAAGTGGGTTGATCATATTTTTGAAAATGAGCTTATTGCTTATGTGCGTATATAGATATTTTTGGGATTTGATATGCCTATGATTATCCTCCTTATTGTTTATTTTTCTCCATTAATTGTTAATTCTCTGCTTAATAGTTAATAGTTAAAGCAACATTTTGTTAGTAGGGATTTAATAAAATTTATGTGGTTTGGCAGGTAAAATGTGAATGTGTATCATGCCCAAAGCCAAGCCCATGGTCAACTGCAATTGAGGAAATGCAAAGCAGAGTAGTGAACTCTCTGGAACTTGGCGCAGGCCGCTAAGGCAAGCATGACCACCCGAGCGGCCGCGCTAACTATCAGACAGGCTGCTGGCACTTTACTCCCTGCGCAGCTGCGCCTCCAATGCACTAGTACCCTGCGCAGCTGCGCCGTACTACCTTCTCCTGCCGAAATTTTTAAATTAAAACCGGCCAAGTTTATTTCTTTCCCCACTACTTAGAAACTCGGCAGCCTAAATTCTAAAAACCCACTAACTCCCTCACTCAGCATCTCTCTCGTCTCTAACCCACAGCCCGAATCCTCATATCTCTCGTTCACTTCATAATTCCTCTCCCAATTGAAAGCCTAATATCGGTCTCTTCATCTAAACCATGCACACTATCTGTTCCTGCCCTCCACGAAACCCTCAGCTCATTCCAAGCCTTTATTTGAATTTCAGAAAATACAGAAGGTGGAGGTGTACTGATTGATCAATCCGAATTTTGGAAGAAGGATTAAAGTTGTCTCTTAGTAAGGTAAGTTCATACAAGGTAGGGCTTCCACAATCCTTCTTGATAGAGGAAGAAGGGGCTGACTTGAGGATTCAATTGAAGGTGCCCATCACCTATTTGATGAAAGTTCTTAGACAAAAGGTGGACATTCAGTTGAAAAAATATATATATTAAAAGACAAATAAGGCAAAGTTTTGACAGAGTTCTTGAGGCATCATCTTTTGGCAGAATTTGGGGCCGACAGTTTTGGCAGAAAGAGATTGTTCACTAATTCTGCAGGAAATCTAAGGCAATTAGGGTGCATTCCATTGTTTGATCAGTTTTGGTCTTGCATCCAGTACAGTTGCCTACTCCGGATTCCAGAATTCTATTCTCACAGCCTAGCAACATGCCTAAGAGAATCAGAACCCCACCTCCCCCGTCTCCTCCATATAGTGCGGATCACGGCGAAAGTAGTGCCAGCGAGACCTTGATTGACTTTAGGTTCATTGACCTGGCTGCTCAGCGTTACTTCATCACTGTTTTGGACAAGAAAACCTGTGTGCGAGAAAGGGGGTTAAAACCGGGAAACAATGACGGGTTAATGAAAAGGCAGATAATAGAGCATGGATGGGCACTCGTTGCAGCCACACCACTGCCAGCTCCGATTCCCTTGGTTAAAGAATTTTATGCCAACGCCCACGAGGCACAAAATGGGATATCGTACGTGCGAGGGAGGCAAGAGCTGTACACAAAGGAGGCAATTAATGACATTTTTCATAAGGACACTCTTCCTTCGGGCCCGACAAATTGGGCAGAGTCTCAAAGGATGGGGACTGATTTGGACCTTCTGATCCAAGAGTTGTGCATGCCAGGGACTCAATGGAAAACCTATGCTGGCACAAGCAGAAAGGTCAGCTTCCCACAGACTGCCCTGAGTCGCTATGCGAAGGCGTGGTATAGCTTCATATGCGCTAGCATTCTCCCGTCCAGCCATCATGCCGACGTCACCACTGATAAAGCTACACTCCTGTACGGCATTATCAAGAACAAGCGGATTGACATAGGGCACATCATCAATCAATCCATGCTTAGATTTATGAGAGGGAGCACTTCAGGGGGGATTCCGCATGCGTCAGTGATTACACGCCTATGCTTAGCAGCTGGAGTAGTATGGGAGGACGAGGCTCTACTGGACCCAATGGGGGATATTGACCACAAGACTATCAAGCAATACGTTATCTGGGAGGGCGCAAAGTCTCATCCCCGAGGGCTGGGGTTTGTGAGGGCAGAAAATGCTAAAGAGGAAGATGATGAAGAAGATGAGCCAGAGCAGGCTCAGCAGGCGGCAGGGCTGACTCCCGCACAAAATGCTTTGCAGCAGAGGGAAATTAGACAGTTGAGGAGAAGGATGGATACCACGTACACAGACTTCCAGACTTATACATCTGGTTTCTCCCAGGCTTTATCTCATGCATTCGGGCAGTTGGGCATACATGCAGAGTTTCCTACATTTGGCACCGGCAGTCAGTACCCTCCTCCAGACACACCACCAGAGCAGATTGATGAGGAGGAGGACGACGAGTCCGAGTAGGGGAGTACCCTTTTACCCTTTTACCTTCAATGCTGACATTGAACACTTTAAGTTTGGGGGTATTAGGGGGTTTATTTGCATGTAGTTTAATTCATATCATATTGCATTTTGTTTAGTTCATTTAGTGCATGTAGTTCGTATTTTGTTAAAAATTATCAAATTTTTATAATTTTTGTTTTGTTTTAGTTAACTGTGTTAGGACATGTTGTATGACATACTGCATAAATCCAGGTTGAAGTTGGTTTGTTAATAAGTTGGCCTATGATGAAAGCTAAAATTTCTTGATTTTCAAACCGATTTGAGACTTAAGCTTGATTTTAAGATCATATATGTAAATCTTTATCTGTCAGATGTTGTGTAGCCAATTAGCACGATAAAGTAGCCATCATGATATGTTTAGTTGAAATGTTCACATACTTATCTTCTGGTGGGAAATTTGTGTTTTAATAAAAGGGTCAGTGATCATATGATAATAACTAAGTTTATGAAAAGCTTATGTTTGGGGGAAAACAGGGGGACATGCTTGATATATGCGGGGAGATGGAGCGTAAGACGCACTCCCTTGCAGGAAAAGAAATAGAAAAAGAAAACAAAAAAAATGAAATAAACACTTCGGCTACGTCGAGTTCTGTGGCCTTTGATATTCGAGCAAGTAAGTCCTAGGGGTGTCTCTACACCCAACGCCCTAAGGCCGTCTGGTCTGGGAGTCGTTGGCCGAAAGCTCGCTACATGGATATCATTGAAAAGCCTAAGAGGACTAGGCATTGCACAGCCGAATGTGTACACAGGAAAGTGCGAATACGCCCTCGTGGGTCAATAAAAAGAATAATAAACTCCCTGTTGTCTCTTAACTTAAGTAATACGTGGTCTTAGTTAGAACTTGTATGATTTACTGTTTTCCTTTAATTAAAACTAGTTTTTTTCCCTTAAGAAGCATAGTATGTGGTATATTTGTTCAAAGCATGTTTAATGGTTGCTAGGCACACAACGCACATTACATCAGTGTTGACAGATTTGGATTTGCATAGTTATACTTTTGATCTTATCTTGGGGTGCTTATCTGTTTGATTGGCCTATGACTTTTCTGAGGCATGGCATGTGAATATCCATTCTGACTGAGACCTGGATTCACTTTCATTCTAGTATTGATTGCATACATTATAGTTACTTACATTGCATTTGTGTTCGGTTTTGTTTGTGTTACTTGAGGGCAAGCAACGTTTAAGTTTGGGGGTATTTGATAAGTGGTTTTATAACCACTTATTTAGATATCAACTCACTGCGATTGTTGTTTAAACTCAAGTGTTATCGTAGCTTTTCATGCCTTTTTACTTTCTTTTGCAGATTTATATTTAGGAACGCTCCGGGTGCATTTTGAGCTTAAAAGGATGAAAAGGTGCTAAAAAAGGGGACAACGCTTAAAGAGTAAGCATGAGGGATTGACAGAAGCTATGAGCAGCAAGGATCAAGGAGGGAGTCAGAATAAGGCAACAGGAACAATGCACCAGCAAAGCTGCAGATTTCTAGAACCTGAAGCCCGCGCAGCTGCGCCGGCTGCAGGCCTATAACCTGCGCAGCTGCGCCGGTCTCCTCACTGGCCAGTTGACTTTTATTTAATCGGCAGCGTTGGTTTGTTGGGGGCAACAAGGCAGGCTCAGCTGAGAAAGGCATATAAGGGCATTTTGGCAACAGAAGATATATATCTCCCCTGAAGGGAGCTTAGCCCTAATTTCCTTCTTCTAGTTTTTCATTTTCTTTTACATTTTCTTGTCTAGGAGTAGAATAGAAGTAGAGATTAGACTAGTTTATAGTAGCTAATGTTGTAGGGTTTTATTAGACTTGATTGCTGAAGCATTTGAAGAACATCAAGGATTCGTATTTTGATCAAGAGGAATCAGATTCGCATTTCTTACTCTTATTTTCTCTTTGATTCATATTTGTGTTCTTACGATGCTTATTCTACATGTGGATGGTATGTTTGAGTTATTTATGACTTAAACCTTATTTTGAGATTCCAATGGAACCTTTTGAGTAATCGATATTAATTTCTCATCCATGTTGGTTCTTATTGATTGTTTTGTGATTGTCTACTGCGATATTTATTTTCATTGCTTAATTGAGTCATGACCAATTACTGTGATAACCCACATGGGATTGAAAGACGAAATGTGGGTTTAGATCAAATCGTAGTAGCGAGCGTTTGTACGTTCACAGGGCGTTGGATGTATGATTTGTGCTTAGGATAGACATATACCGAAGCGCCACTCGTGGCCAATAGAGAACTTGACCTTAAACCCTAATTATTTGTAAATCACATAGACATATAGTGGTTTAGGTAATGTGGGTGTTCACGTGCGTTCTATCATCTGTGGATTGCACGTGATATGGATTAGGTGCATCGAAAGATGGCCTTCTCTCACTTTCGTGTTCTCGGCTAGCACTCTTAACGATTAATTTGACCTAATTGGAAGTGAATTGACTTAGATGAATCATTCGGGGAAATTGGAGTCTCATCCCTTCATTATCTGATTCTACCTTAGGATTATTTATTTTAATTCCTTACCTAGTTAACTTAGTTTTAATTCCAACTCTTTATCTCTCGTTTAAATAAGACTGAGGCGATTATGTGCTAGTGGTTTGGCGACCTTTTATTTGTTAATTCTCCGTGGGAACGATCTTTACTTATCTTATATTACTTGTTGACCGCGTATACTTGCGCGTTAATTGTCGTTACATAAATCGGACAACAGTCGACAAGGTGGTCAGAAAAGAAATCATCAAGTGGCTTGATGCGGGTATCATCTACCCAATCTCTGACAGTCCTTGGGTTATTCCAATCCAATGTGTACCAAAGAAGGGTGTAATGATAGTGGTGTCTAACGAGAATAATGTGCTTATTCCCACACAGACTTTAACTGGATGGAGGGTATGTATGGGCTATCAAAAACTGAACAAGTCCACTAGGAAGGATCATTTCCCTCTGCCCTTCATTGACCAAATGCTCGATAGGCTTGCCGGGCATGAATTCTACTGTCTCCTTGATGGGTACTCGGGCTACAATCAAATTGCAATAGCACCCAGAGACCAAGAGGAAAAAACCTTTACATGTCCATATGGGACCTTTGCCTTCAAGAAAATATCTTTTGGATTATATAATGCTCCTGCAACATTCCAGAGATGCATGATGTCCATCTTTTCTGACATGGTGGAACAGACGCTCGAAGTATTTATGGATGATTTCTCTATTTTTGGGATTTCTTTTGAGGCATGTCTACAAAATTTGACTATAGTATTGGAAAGATGTGTGGTGACTAACTATTTGTTGAATTGGGAGAAATGCCACTTCATGGTTAGAGAGGGGATTATTTTGGGTCATAGAGTGTCTGCTAATGGAATTAAAGTAGACAGAGCAAAAATTGATGTAATTGATAGTCTTCCACCTCCATCATTAGTGAAAGGAGTAAGAAGTTTTCTGTACATGCAGGGTTTTGCAGGCTATTTATAAAGGACTTATCTAAAATTACTAAACCGCTTTGCAACCTGTCTGAAAAAGACGTGCCTTTCAAGGTTAACAAGACCTGCCTCGAGGCATTTGAATTGCTAAAAGAGAAACTTGTCTCTGCTCCCATTGTAGTGTCCCCTAACTGGAAATTGCCTTTTGAACTTATGTGTGATGCCAGTGATTTTTCCATTGGGCGGTGTTGGGTCAACGAACAGACAAGGAATTTCACACTATATACTACGCCAATAAGACCCTGACAGATGCTCAGCTCAATTATACCACTACTGAGAAAGAGCTACTGGCAACAGTATATGCTTTTGATAAATTCTGCTCATATCTCATCGGGACAAAAGTCATTGTGTACACCGACCACTCAGCTATCAAATATTTAATCTCAATGAAAGATGCCAAGTCGAGGTTGATTATATGGGTCCTTCTCCTTCAGGAATTCGATTTGGAGATTCGTGATAGAAAGGGAACTAAAAACCAAGTAGCGGATCACCTATCGCGATTGGAGAACCCAGGCCATTCGGGAGAAACTGACACGGTGATAAATGACTTCTTTCCAGATGAGCAGTTGTTTGTTATTCATAGTGTAGCACCTTAGTATGCCAATTTTGCAAATTACGTCGCATGCAATGTGCTACTAGATAATATGAGCTATCAGTAGAGGAAGAATTTTTGGAGGGATGTGAAACAATATCTTTGGGATGAGCCATTCCTATGTAAACAATGTGCTGACTAAATATTGAGAAGATGTTTGCCTGAGGAAGAGATTGAGGACGTGCTCCTTTACTTCCATTCGTCTAATTATGGACGACATTTTGGTGGGCAAAGAACGGCAACAAAAGTTCTCCAATCGGGTTTCTATTGGCCAATTCTATTTAAGGATGCTCATCTATATGTATATCGATGCGATAATTGCCAAAGAGTGGGAAATAGCTCAAAAAGGCATGAAATGCCTCTGCAAAATATTCTTGAAATAGAACTTTTCAATGTCTGGGGCATAGACTTCATGGGTCCATTTCTATCATCCTACAATAATCTTTACATACTATTCATAGTGGACTATGTATCCAAGTGGGTGGAAGTCGTAGCCTTGCCTACCAACGATGCCAAAGTCGTGCTAAATTTCCTTAGAAATAACATTTTTACACGATTTGGCATGCCTAGGGCAATTATTAGTGATGAGGGCTCACATATCTGCAATAAGTACTTTGAGGCCCTTCTTGCTAAATATAGGGTTTCCCATAAAATTGCCACCGCCTACCATCCGCAACCCAGTGGGCAAGCAGAGGTGTCGAATAGGGAGGTCAAACGGATTTTGGAAAAGTTTATGAATTGGAACCATAAGGATTGGTCCAAGAAGCTCAATGATATCTTGTGGGCCTATCGTACCGCTTACAAAACATATATTGGAATGTCTCCATATAGGCTTGTCTATGGTAAGGCATGCCATCTCCTTGTCGAATTGGAGCATAGTGTGTATTGGGCGATTCAAAAGCTCAACGTCGACTTGGATGCGGCTGGTGAAAAATAGTTATTACAACTAAATGAGTCGGACGAGTTCAGGCTCAAAGCATATGAAAATGCTAAGTTGTATAAGGAGAAGACAAAGCGGTGGCACGATAAGAAGATAGTCGAACGAGAATTTGAACCGAGGCAGAATGTGCTTCTTTCCAACTCCAGACTAAAACTCTTCCCTGGGAAACTGAAGTTCAGATGGTCGGGGCCTTTAAAAATCGCGAAGGTTTATCTGCATGGTGCTATTGAGGTTGAGGATCCACATTTTACCAGAACTTTTAAACTGAATGGTAAACGTCTTAAGCATTACTGGGGTGGTGACGTCGACCGTTAAATGATGTCCATTACCCTTGGGGACCCGGTATGATTGACGCCCCCAAATCTATACATCCGTGGTATCCAATATGGAGTTCACGATTATCCAAATAACTATAGATATTCAATAGGATATAATTCCCATCTATCCAAGGTTCACAGTATCCCATAACAGATAACAATTCTCTTTAGAACTATTATTGTGTTTGGATACCCTCACTTGGATAAATAGACTGTATCTTATGAATATTCCTTTCATATCAGTAGTTCATATTCATCCGAAATCTAGAGTATCAGCATTAACATGATCAGTCCATATTGCCAATACCCTCGCTCAGATGTATAATCCCTAAGGATACTGTAACGTTTAACTCATACTACTAATAATCTAAGAATGTATCAAATACACGGTTGCGAAAACAAAAGATGATAATATATATTATAGACACTCAAAATTTTTTTGCATTCCTGGTACTAACCCTGCAAGAGGGCAAAACCATCAACTCAACCCTGGTCACCAATATCGGGATGTCAACTCAACCCAAGTCACCAATACTGGGACAACCACAACCCCGATCACCAATATCGGGATGTCAACAAAACTCCGATCACTAATACCGGGACAACCACAGCCCCGATCACCAATATCGGGATGTCAACTCAACCCCGGTCTTAATACTAGGCCATCAGTTCAATCCCGATATCAATATCGGGCCATCAGGTCAACCCCGGTCTTAATACCGGGCCATCAAGTCAACCCCAGTCTTAATACCGGACCTTCAGGTCAACCCCGATCTCAATACCAGGCCATCAATTCAACCCAAGTCTCAATACCAGGCCATCAGGTCATCCCCGGTCTCAATACCAGGACATCAGGTAAACCCTGGTCTCAATACCGAGCCACTATATCAACCCCGGTCTTAATACCAGGATATCAATTCAGCCCTGGTCACAACCCATGAGGTACAGTTAAGCCCCCAGTCACAACCTAGAGATCCAGTTCAGCCCCAGAGATAACACTGGGAAGCCAATTCAACCTTCAAAGACAAACCCAAAGTATCATATCATCCCTGGAGTCAACCTTGGAAGCCAAGTCAACCTCGGAGATGGCCCTGAGGACAAACAGAATCGGCTAAGATCCAAACCTCTGAAATAACCCCGGGAAATCAGTCGAAGACCATGTCAGCACTAAAGGCAGCCCCGGGAGAGGAAAAATGTTCATTTTGCCAACTTGAAGCAGATTCGGTCAAACTCAAGCCGAATTGATGCCACCAAGGTCAGAAAAGAACCATAACGGTGATCATGAGTGAAAACATCGCAAGACATCTCAACGAACAAACTGTGGGGGAATCGAAGACCTGCTTATGAACCCATCTTCTTGGACCCAAAAAAGGTTTTTTCCTATGTCATTGTGACACTCTTGGAGAGGGCTTTCCGGAAATGTATCGTACGCCTCAAACGGACGCTCTGATCAAAAGTTAGAAAGTTTTAACTTCTACCTCGCATTACGCGTAGTGCACGTACTTTGAGATGATGGAATGCAATATGTGGGCCCCACCAGGAGAGCCACACCTCTATCTACGATAGCAGAAGGTAGGGTGGAGGCTCCCTGGCCTATATATATAAGGGCACCCCCCCCCCTCATTTTAAAAAAATCTGAAACGCTTCGAACCACTGCCTATTTTGTTTTATGTCCAATTTCTTGTCTTCCAAACCCAAATTTTTTCACTCTAACACGTCACATACTACCACATATCAGAACATAACCGGTAGATTCCGACGTATAAAGCCTACGATTTGGCAAAAAGCCCGTGTAGCAATCCATTGTGAGTTTTTTTACGATCAATAAGTCAATACTTCTATGCACTTTTATACACTTGCACATTAAGTTTCATTTTCTAAATATGCCTGGAACTTAGTTTCGTGGTCGTTTTCGTCAACCTTTGGTACATTTTTGTACATAAATGCATTTTTTGGCATTTTTACGACTTGGATTGACGATCCGTCGCTTCCAGCAGCTTTTATATACTTGCATCTTCGTTATTAGCAACTTTGTCGGACTGGGTTATCTTCCCAGTCCGGGTTTGGCTTTTTTTGTATATATTTAACTGTGTATATACTAACTTTTCAATTCTGTCAAGCCCGGATGTCAAATCTGCGGTAGTTTACTTCTTTTATACATTAATGTGTATATATAAGTAGCCTTCACCACACTGGGTTATCTTCCCAGTCTTGGTTGACTACTTTTCTGTCTATATATATATACTTATATTTCAGTTCGGCTTAGATCATTCTGTGGCCTTTTTACTGCTTTTATATATAAATATGGATATATAAGCAGCCTTCACCACACTAGGTTATCTTCCCAGTCTTAGTTGACTACTTTTCTATACATTTACATCCTAGTTCGGCCTGGATCATTCTGTGGCCTTTTTACTATTTTTACAATATTCACCACACAGGGTTATCTTCCAAGTCCTGGTTGACTATGTTTCTGTAAATATTTATATTTCAGTCCGGGCGCAGGCGTGAAAACCCATCACCCTTTTTACTATTATATATATATATATATATATATATATATATATATATATATTAATTCTGGTCAGCCTGGATCATTCCATGGCATTTATACAAGTTTTACAAATATAAATATATATATTCCAGTCCGGGCACCGGTGTGAAAACCCATTGCCCTTTACAACTTTCAAATATATAATTGTATATATATTGTTTTACTCGCTTTTATTAAATTGTTGCTTTAAATATTCATTTTATATTAATCGGCACAGACTTCTCTGCGAGCGAACTAGATATATTTAAATCTCGCCAATTCTAGTTTTCAAACGGTTCAAAATAGGTACAGACAGAACCGAGAAGCTAGAATGACTGAGATTTATTTAAATCTAGCATTTTTCTAGTTTCAG
Source organism: Panax stipuleanatus (assembly GCA_020205555.1). Taxonomy (NCBI): domain Eukaryota; kingdom Viridiplantae; phylum Streptophyta; class Magnoliopsida; order Apiales; family Araliaceae; genus Panax; species Panax stipuleanatus. The sequence goes on along the minus strand of CM035115.1, from coordinate 42,824,399 downwards.
TTATAAAAGCAACCTCGCGACCCTTAGATCGTTATTTAGTGGGAACAAGACGCTTTGAATTAACGCTAGCCATGATTTACTGATGGATCCTTGGCCATTATAGCGTTCGGATATATTTCTGTACAAATTTGAGCTGTGCAGGTTTATTAGCCTTCCTATGTGAGACTAGGAATCGTGGGATTCATGATCAAACAGATCAGAATCTAATTCCCACGATGGACAAACTCCACTTTACAGATGAACCCTGCCAGTTTTTCTGTAAAAATGTACATACAAAAGACCATAAAACGGTTATCCGGATTTAAGGTCTCAACATATTAAAAATATGGTTTGTCGTGTTAGAGTCCCTCCGATGGCTATTATGCCCATAAGGAGACCGACACTTGTATATATGTTGTGGTCGAGGATGCTTTGCAGCCCGACAATCACCATTCAAATTGAGCCTTAAGGATGAAAAGATAAAACTAAAGTATCAATATGCTTCAATTCCTATGTTAGCGTAAGGGTTTGAAAACTTTCTTTCCAAACATCCGTTCAATAATCTTATCAAAAAAAGAAGCTTTTGCAAATCAAATCAAACACTTTTGCAAATCAAATTAAACCCTTCTTATATAGGTTCAACGATGCATATACATGCTTTCCATCAAATATAGGCCCAATTTTCAAACAGCATACACAAACACATTTCAATTTTGTAAGGAAAATATTAAAAAGATGCGGTACCGTGTTTACACGGGAGTTGTGGGGTGCCTAACACCTTCCCCACACTTAAGCAAGCCCCTGAACTCAACACTTTAGTTTCAAAGATCAAGTTTCGACAGTGTCCAGCAATTGGGCCTCTTTCAAACAAAACTCGGTTGAGTTGGTACAACCATTTCAAATCTACCAACTGGCGACTCTATGAAAATGTTCAATCGTCGACATGATACATGTTGGCCTTTTCCTAAAAAATCCTGCAAAACCTTTTTCGTAAATAAAAAGAGTAAGGGTAGAGATAACTTAGGAAGAGAGAAAGATCCGGGTTGTGACCCGACCATCGAATTTTTTCCCGGCGTCATTAGGTGGTGACTCTGCTGGGGACAGTAGAGGGCTTAGGCCACGTTCAAATCTTTTCAAACATTTCCCTTTCAAAACTACGTATGTGTGATGCTGCGTGTTTACATTTAAAGAATGTGTGAATGCTGCGTCTTTACATTAAATGAATGTGAATGAATGCTTTCTTGTTTTATAGTGCTTCGCACCCATATTAGTACTTCGCACCAATGTCATCATATGTTTACGGTGAGACGCGATGTATGTGAATGTATGTTGTGTGATTCCTTCGTCGGGAGGCAAACCAGGATGAAATAAGTACTGACTCTGGGACGGCTAAGTATCTCAGGGCTCATGAAAATGCACCACCCAGATTCGCTCCAATTGAAAGATCGGATTAATTTCCCCTCTAGTAGATTGCGATGATCTGGGGACCTTCATGCCGAAAAAGCCGCGAGAGTAGCCTAAGATAGGTCAGCCTCTGATTAACCAAATCTGATGGGAAGCTTCTTCATGCCTTCCTCTTTCAAATTCACTCTCAAGTTTTCAATTCCAAATGTAAAGGAACACAATGTAAATATTATAATAAAAATTTACATTCATTGTCATATACATCCTCTCTTGTCATCCTGTCATCAAAACAATTAATCCCTGTTAGTGTCTATCAAGACTAAACTATCTACCCCTCTTGTAGGTAAGAGTGGTCTCATTACTAGATCACAATATAAAAAGGCACAAAGCCTATTCACCAACATGGCTGAAAGTGGCCAGCACGAATTAGGTTTCGTATCTCGAAAGAAGTTTGAGGGACTTAAGAATCAAATAGCAGAGTTGGCTATCCTCCTAAAGGAACAAAGTAAAAGCACTCTGAGCTAGACAACGCTCAATTAAAAAGAGTCCTCCTCACATGGTGGCAATCGAAGTGCTGACAAAAAAGGTGAAATGCAGATCTCTGAACCTCGATCTAGTCAAAGAACCAACAAAACCCCTAAAATCACAAATCTCAGGGAAGATCGAGAAACTGGCGATATCCGAAGGAAAGTCCGACAAATGGAAGAAACCATCCGTTCAATAAAAGGAACTAGAAACCTTGGAAGTGTCACCTATTTAGATCTCTTAATATTCCCAGGAGCTAGATTTTTGACAAATTCCAAGTCCCAGAGTTTGAAAAGTACAATGGGGCAGGCGATCCTTATACGCACTTGAAAGTATACATTGGCGAGCTAGGGTTTTATGCTGAAGATGAAAGCCTCAGAATGTAGCTTTTCTAAAAGAGTCTCACTGGAGAAGCTAGGACATGGTATGCCCGACTTGACAATGCCAAAATTCATAGCTGGGAAGAGTTAACCAACGCCTTCCTAAATCAGTACAATTTTTAGTCACAAATAGCACCGGATCGATACCAAGTGACTAAAGTCAAAAAGCAGAGTACTGAGTCTTTCCATGAATCTGCTCAAAGATGGAAGCGTATGGCAGCTCAGTTCAGCCCGCCTATGACAGAAACTGAAATGGTGATGACTTTCATAGATATCCAGAGGTACCTTACTATGAGAGGATCCTAGCTGGAATAGGAAAGGCATTCTCAGAGATAATCAAACACGGCGAGATGACAGAGATGGGCTTGAAAGCAGGAAAGATTAAAGATCTCACGGCCTTGAAAGTCATCGCCGAGGATATACAGTCTGGCAACTATGCGAGCGATCCCATGAGGATACCTCAGAAAAGCGATGAAGATGTATCCCTCATTGTACAGGGGCAGTCTAGGAGACCCAACCGTAGTCTCCCCATTTGGAAGAAGGAAGGTAATTTGTTATTACAAACTGCATTCAACCAATGCCAGACAGAAAGAGAAAATTTGAAACAACGGAAAATCGGGTGTTCGCTCCACTAGGCTATTCCCTTGAAAACATGTTGGTGATGTTAATAGATCACAAGAAAATTACCGAGCTGGCTCCACCTCTGAATCCAAAAAGCAAAAGATACAATCATAGCCACAGATGTGCTTACCATGCAGGATCTCCAGGACATGATACACAAGATTGTTGGTCCTTGAAGCATAAAATCCAAAACCTGATAAAAAACAGCGATATTATGGTCCAACAACCTGACCATCCAAATGTCAACAGCAACCTTATGATGTCGCATGATACAGAGGGAGTAAACATGATCGGGTCAAGAAGCGATGAAATGCATCCAAATCATAAATATATACGAAGAATGGAGGAATACTCCCGAAGGAACAGAACAAATGTCCTAGAACTGGAAAATGGTGAGGAGGGTATGACAGTGATGCAAAAATTGGATATGATCCAACATCAAGTAACTTTGCTGGCTAATCTGATAGTATGCCAACATCAAGATACAAGGCAGCTTTTCACTCAACTATCAGAAAGCCAAGAGAAAAAGGAGGTTATTCAGAATGTAAGCCTATATCCCTCCAGGATCAACCAGCTAAATGAAGAAGATCAAAGCATGTTGAGTAGACGAGAAAGGTGGAATGATAAAATTACTAGAAGATCTCGTCAATGGAAAAATCGTCCGGAGGAATGCGATTTCCCTCATTGGAAATATCAAGCGACATTCCAAACACTGGCAAACCCTCGAAATCCTACGGCATCGAGAGTCGGGGAGAGTAGGCGGAGAAGGGTATTCACGCCTCTAGGAGACTCGTTAGAAAATGTGTTAGCACTGTTGTTGCGCAAAAAAAGATCACTGAGCTCGCTCCACCTATAAATCCCAAAAGAAGGCAATATGATCTCAACAAGCTATGTGCTTATTATTCCAGAGCACCAGGACATGCGACCGAGGAATGTTGGGCTCATTGAAAATGGAGAACTAAAGATAGAAGTCCCCATGACCAGAAAAGGCGAAAGGGAAATAAAGAGCTTAAGATGTCCACTCGAGACAGGTAGTTCAAAGGATGTGACAGCTATGGGCACCAATCTTGGCAGAACACAAGGTGGACTGATCTTAATGTTGGGAGTGAAAGAGGAGACAAGAAAGTCCTCTAAAGAAATTCATCTGCCACCATCAAATATCTTGTTGCCCAAAGCCAGCAACCACATTCCTGATTTTACCCTCCTAGATGATGAAGAGGAAATACTGATCCTTCCCAGGATGGAAAAAGCCAAAAAGGAAAGTTCCTTGCGAGAAATACAACAATAGTGCGAGAGGGATTTCATATTCAAAACCTCTCAAGCCTATAAGAAAGGTGAGGGAACAGATGAAGGAAAAGGTAGTGAAGTTCTCGAGGAAACCAACCGATCGAGGAATCTAGAGTTCACCCCTTTTTGCGACGAGTCCATTTTGAGCCTGCTTAAGGGATATACTGATTTAGGAGGCGATCAAGTTATGGCCGAGGTTGAAGATATTCATTACCAGGAGGTAACCTCTATCATAAGCCTCGAAGGCAACATAACCGCTGACAACTTGACTATCAAGCCCCAACTAACTAATAGGACGTAGATCTAGAGGAAAGTTGCGAGTTTCAGGGGATGTTGGGACGTTATCAGTTTCTTAGCATTATGCCTTTTATTTTCCATGCATATAGAAAAAAAATCAATTCCAAAAATTAAAAAATCCAAACATCAAAAAATCAAAAAAATCAAACCATTCAGGAAAAACCTGAACTACGAATGACCTGATCTCCCTTTACCCGAGAGTACGTAGGCAGCTAATTCTGGTGCGGTCAAACCAAAACAAAAAGTTCAAAAACCCATCAAACCATACTCAAACCCAAAAGAGATACTTATCAAACCTCTCACATAAAACTCGAACTACGAATGACCTGATCTCCCTTCACCCGAGAGTACGTAGGCAGCCATCCATGGTGCGATATGACCTTTAAAGAAAAAAAACCAATAAAAACCAGTCCCAAGACACCAAAATCCTATAAAATCCAAATACTATCAAGCCTTCTAGGTCAACAGGCCCTACTGACATCTCAATGTCAATCCATAAAGGTAAAGCTCATGACACATCAAAATGGCAAGTCATGAAAAAAGTAGAAGAATAAAGTTGGTCTATGAACCCGTGGACAAGCAAGATAGCAGTGCCAATATGGCATCCCTCTCAGAAGATGGAGGAGCAACTGCAAGCTCATAACCCTTGGTCTCTATATGAGCAAGAATATCCACAGCCATCTGCATAGTGCTGCTATGACCATCTATGAAAGCACTCATGTCTGTAACTAGGCTGTGTGTATACGATCTAAGTGTAGTGTTGACTGCAATATAAACATCCCGGGTAGCTATGGCCTCGTCCCTCTCAACATAAGCATCATCCCGGACAACTAATGCCTCCTAAATCTCCTCAAAAGCTGTATCTCGGGTAGATTGGGCATAGTCTTTTTCAACAAATGTTTCATCCCGAGTAGCTCAAGCCTCGTCTCTATCAGCAAGAGCCATATCTCTGCTATAAAGGGTTGTCAACATCAATGCCCTAGCCTGATCTCCCTCGAAAGTCATCCGAGCCAGTGAATCTGCCATAGTTGGATCTGTCTTAGCAGGAATGCTCGAAGGGTCACTAACCAAAGCTGCGGTTAAACCAGTAAACAACTCATCCTTCGTGGGAGAATTAAGATCCTTCATAGGCTCCTCCTTGTCTGAATCCACAATTGGAGCTGACTAAATCACCGCAGCTTCTGCAATATCGGCCTCCAACCATGCAGAATATTCTAGAGAACAATTTGGATAGCTAGTAGAAAAATCAGACCTCTCCCTACGAGTCCAACACTCATAAGTCCTGGTAAGGTAAGCTGACAACAAAGACAAAGATGATATCCATTGATCCGTAGCCCCTCAAAGTGGTGAAAGCTCTGAAAATGATAAACTGGCCCATGACTGCCAGCGGATGATATGTGGTCACCTCTCTTAAACCCCCTAGGGGAAAATAATCCATGCCAACTGCATGAGTGATGAAGCTGAAGGGAACCTAAGCCCTGAGCATGGCAAGATCGAAAAGGGATGCTCGATCTCCAACAAAAAGGCCGACCATGTCGCTACATCTGAACACTCCACTAGCTGGAAGGGGTAGGACATAGCTCTATCATGGGTAAAGTAGTACCCATAGTGTCTGAAAGTGCCTATTCGACTCAAATGTGTCATGAACTATACATACAGCAGAACGGTGCTACCTCTAAAAGATCCCCCTGGATGGGTACTGCAGAAAGCAGCCAACCTCAGAGTCTCGGCTAATATCATCTACAAAATCTTACAACCCTACCGGAGGGCACGAACCACTACCATCAAGTCAGTATCTAAGTGGTCCATATACAGGGGCATGTACAGATAAGCAGTGATACAAATCAACAGAACATCCACTCGAGTAAACTGCCACTCATCTACCGGAATAATAAAATCCCCAGAGAATTGTTTGTAGCTGTCCAACCTACCAAAGCAATCAATAAAAAGTCCATAGACACTATATGTCCGGCAGTAACCTCCTCAATGATGACTCTGCATCCTAGACTGGTCACTATCATGAATGGTCTTCTAATGTCACTAATGGTTGTCCTGACATATGGCAAATCTAACGCCAAACCCGTGAAGCGCTCATACTCTTCCAGCATAGGAGTCAAATTATGAAGGCCAAACCTGAAAAGCCTACATCAATAAAAGACACTCAAGATCGATGACCCATGTTGAGAGAACTCAACGGCACCTCAATGTTGTTCCATCAAATTCGAAGCAAGTCTCAAAAGGGAGAAGTAGCGATAAATCAAGAAGATCAGTCACAGGGATGAAATGGCAATCATTATAGGATGTAACCTGTCAGCAACTCATCACTCCGGAAGTGTGAGAAGACTTGATCTCCTTTGACCACCAGAAGCACACGGGATACCATCGTGGCAAAGGCTATCTCATACCTGACGACTTGTTTCCTGAGTAAAAGGCCACGGACTAAACCTCACAAATCAAACCAAATTCGGATGAAGCCATCATATCCCCATCTAGCACAAGACCTTCAATCCAATTCAGTGGAATCAGCAAGCCTTTCGATATCAACTATCAAAGTCAATTGCGCCCACGAGTAAGAAATAATGATTGGGGCATCCAAATACTAAGGCCCATACCCACTACCTTTTCACCATGTGGGTTATGAGGTAGAAGACTATTGCGATCTCGGCATCTTATCAGCCCATAGGTTAAACATACAATAAAGTAATCATCCCATATGACAAGCAAGACTGGGGCAAGTTCAGAATCGACGACAACCCGATGTCGGGACCTTACAACGAGAATGGACCGATTTTAAAAATTGCAACAATTCAACACTGGGGCACTTATCAACCATTCAATGAAAATGCACCAGCCGACACCATCAGCACGGTCCATCTACATCCAAGCTTCCATCATTGGCGATCCGGTATGATCAATCTGTCTTTTCCCATCATAATTTTCTTAGAATACTGCGATTCACTGATAAGGTACGACTCTTTCATCTCTTTATGTGCTTTTAATTTCAAATCACATGCATTGGCAATGATATACATGTTAAGTATTGATAAATCTTGCGTTAGAATCTTAGAAAAACATTTTAAAATGAGAAGATTTTTGCTTAACTTGTTATGAATTGGATTAATTCTAATAAGCGTCCGTGGAGCAAGAATCACGGGAACGATTAGAGAATTAAAACTATTCAACCTTTTGATTAGGCATGGCATCCTAGTTCAAAGCGCTTTTTAGAGCAAACTTGACCTCATATGCATGTCTGTACTTTGCGATTGACCTGACTCTTAGTTGTGGGGTATGAAACTATGGCCACAAGGATGACAATTAATAGCCAGTCTAATGCCTCGAATCGTGGTCTAGGTTACTTAAGTTATTAAGCCTGAGTGGTGTCTTTACACCTGGTGCCCTAAAGCCATCTGGTGTGGGAGCCACCGGCCCACGCTCGTTATATGGGTAACTTAGTGCCTAAGAAAATAAGCATTACAAGAAGAAGAAGTCAAAACCTGAGTAGATCCAAATCGTGGCCTAGTTTAGTCGAGTAATTAAGACCGAGGGGTGTCTCTACAATTGGTGCCCTAAAGCCATCTGGTTTGGGATTCACCAGCCCAACACTCGCTACATGGGTAATTTAGAGCCTAAGAAAATGAATCTTGTACGAGCTCAGGATCAAAAAGAGTAGACCGTCTGACTTATCTCGAAGTGTGGCCTTTGTTACTCAAGCCAGTAAACCCGAAGCGGTGTCTTAACATCTAATGCCCTAAAACCGTCTGGTTTAGGAGTCATTAGTCTAAAACTCGTTACATGGGTAACCCTGAATAGCCTAAGAAAATGAGACAAAGTTAAGTGAGGAAAGAAAAAATTGGCAAGATAAAAATGAGATCATATAAAGTCATAGAAGAGAAACCCTTGTTAAAGGTTTCGTCACTCATAGTGCACATGTCAAATGATGTTAATTATGTGAAGAACGGTGTCTAGAGTGAAGATGAAATGTCTCTGATAGAGGGAGATAAGTCTTTTGAATCTGATCCTACCCATGAAAAATGACCATGGATGCTTAAAAGTTTTCTTGCGATTTCATAACTTGTCAAATGAAAATTTTGATTTCCTTAGGAAATATTCATTTTCATACTACCTTTCAAGATCTTTAGCGATAAGATAAGAGATCGTTGAATATAAGCATTCAATTTCATAACCTCTAAACTTCAAATGCCTCATTCACAAGATCATACTAATCCCAATGGCCCGAGCCATCAAGATTTTGGGCACATTTTGTTATTTGTCTAATGTGCAGGATATTGCTCACTCTGGATGTGGTCAACAAAGCGAGTTTCTTCTGTGAACCCCAGTAACAACCTGTGAAAAGGCTGGGGGCATTATCGATTCCAAGAAATGGAAAGGATCTACGGCTGGACCAAGTTCCTCATCAAAAGAAAAGAGAGAATTCCTAAAAGAAATCAAGGCAACACAAGCTGTCCATCCACAAAAATGAAAAAATTCTCAAGAGAGTCTTTAAACTCAGAAAAAATAGATTCCCAATGACAAAAGGTCTAGAAAATAAAATCTACATCATTAAACATGTCAACCGGTGTCATGTCTTCACAAGTCAAGGCCTCTGCACTGCATTTCAACTCTGAGCAATGAAGGAACGAGCTACATCCTCCAGGACGTCAGCGTCACCCGGGTCATCAGCCAAGCCAGATCTAATCCAGTAGGGTCGTAAAGTAAAGATCTCGCCCTTTTTCATAATCAATGATCAAATCGTTGGCATCAATCCAGCGTAGCATCGAAGAAGGATCTGGTGATGTAGGCCATGGAACACTACTTTAGCAAACATATCGGTATATCTCTGAGTAAATCCATCAGTGTCTGAATCGCCAGAGGAACCAGCACCAGATCCAGATTCAGAAATAGCCGCCTCTGTGAGATCCCCACCAAAGACGACATACGAAAGGGGAACATCTGAATTTGCCATGCCAAAAGAAGTTATACGGTAGTTAGAGCTGCCAAGCTATTAAAATCCATGCCTAAAAAGAAGCTCCGAATCACCTCAGAAAGGGTGAGGTATTGTTCTACATCAATTCAATTAAGCATGTGCATCAACCTAGGATAAATTAAGATCATCATATCATGTCTGGTCTGCACATGTGCAACAAGCGCTACATCAGCGCATATCTCCATTAAAAAGTTAGGCATACATATCCAGTAGAATTAAAAATACATACACATTAAATACACAAACTCGATAATAAAGTCTACTACCCTTTTGAGTAGGCATCGGGACAGTCCAATGATCAACCGTTGTCCCTACTATCAAGGTAGGCACTGTTGCAAACTACCAGTGTAAGTTATCAACAGGATAGGCATCAGAAGCACCCACTGAGATAACTCGACAAAAGAGATATATCCCTAACAGAGGATCCTTCAGAAATGTACAACGGCATCAACCAAGAGAAAATCTGCCCCTTGATAGTATCGATAAATTGGGGAAACCATTGGTCTTAAAACCAAGGTAACAACAAAGGCTATCATAAAGGATGTAATCCCCAGCAGAAATATAGGAAACATTTCAGTTTATCCTCGCCAAATAAGTATCGGCAACACTGACGGAAATTAAACCATTGGAATTAACACCACCATGGACATCAGCAGCACTGATGAAAGTTAACCGTTGAGATCAGCCCCAACACAGGCATCATCCATGACAGGTTAGGGTAAGGATTTGTGATTCGATGCGATTTGTGATGCAATATATGATGCGATATGCGATTTACGAAGTGCGAAATGTGATTTGCAAAAACATTTTAACATTCATTGCATTACGATTTGCATCATTAATATCTTGTCATATTTCAAGTGTCTAGTAAATCTTTATCATGTTCATTCCATTGCATTGCATAAACATTATAAAGAGGGGCATCTGTAGACACTCGAATTTTTTTTTCATTCTTGGTACTAACCCTGCAGGAGGGCAAAACCGTCAACTCAACCCCGGTCACCAATATCGGGATGTCAACTAAAACCTCGATCACCAATACCAGGATAATTACAGCCCCGATCACCAATATAGGGATGTCAACTAAACTCCGATCACCAATACAGGGACAACCACAGCCCCGATCACCAATATCGGAATGTTAACTCAACCCCAGTCTTAATACTGGTCCATCAGTTCAACCCCGATCTCAATATCGGGCCATCAGGCAACCCCGGTCTCAATATCGGGTCGTCAGGTCAACCCTGATCTCATTATTAGGCCATTATTTCAACCCTGATCTCAATACCAGGCCATCAGTTCAACCCCGATCTCAATACCGGGCCGTCAAGTCATCCCCGGCCTCAATATCGGGACATTAGGTCAACCTCAATCTCAATATCGGGCCATCATATCAATCCCGATCTTAATATCAGGATATCAATTCAGTCCTGGTCACAACCCGAGAGGTACAGTTAAGCCCCCAGTCACAACCTGGAGATCCAGTTCAGCCCCAGAGATAACCTTGGGAAGCCAATTCAACCTTCAGAGACAAACCCAAAGTATCATATCATCCCTGGAGTCAACCTTAGAAGCCAAGTCAACCTCGGAGATGACCATGAGGACAAACAGAATCGGCTGGGATCCAAACCTCAAAAATAACCCCGGGAGATTAGCCGAAGACTATGTCAGCACTAAAGGCAACCCCAGGAGGGGGGCAAAATGGTTATTTTTCCAACTTGAAGCTGATTTGGTCAAGCTCAAGCCCAATTGATGCCACTAAGGCCAGAAAAAATAATAAAAGTGATCCCGAGTGCAAACATCTCAAGACAGCTCAACGGACAAATTATTGGGAATCGAAGACCTGGTTATGAACCCATCTTTTTGGACCCAAATTTTTTTTTATCCCATGTCATTGTGACACTCTCGATAAGGGCTTTCCGGAAAGGTATCGTACGCCTCAAACGAACGCTACGATCAAAAGTTAAAAAGTTTCGACTTTGACCTCGTGTTGCTCGAAGTGCACGTACTTCGAGATAACGAAATACAGCACGTGGGCCCCACCAAGGGAGCCGTACCTCTACCTGCAGCAGCAGCGGGTAGGGTAGAGGCTCCCTGGCCTATATATATGAGGGCACCCCCCTCATTTTAAAAAAATTCAAAATGCTTCAAACCTCTACCCGTTTGGTTTTCTGTCCAATTTCTTATCTTCCAAACCCAAATTTTTTCACTCTAACACGTAGATATACCCACATACTACCATATATCATAACATAACCGGTAGATTCGAACGTATAAAGCCTATGATTTGGCAAAAAGCCCGTGTAGCAGTCCTGTCGACGTAGGAAAAAAATTCGCGTATCGGGTCACTACCCGGATCTTCTCTCTTCCTAAGTTATCCCTACCCTCAATCTTTTTATTGTGAAAAAGGTTTTGAAGGATTTTTTAGGAAAGACCAACATGTATCATGTCGACGATTTGAACATTTTATAGATTCGCCAATTGGTAGATTTGAAATGGTTGTACCAACTCAACTGAATTTTGTTTGAAAGAGGCCTAATTTTTTGGACACTGTCTAAACTTGATCTTTGAAAACAAAGTTTTGAGCTCGGGGGCTTGGTTAAGTGTGGGGAAGGTGTTAGGCACCCCACGACTCCCGTGTAAACACGGTACCACATCTTTTCAATATTTTCCTTAAAACTGATATGCGTGTGTGAATGCTGTTTGATTGATTAAAAGTAGTGCTTTGCTTCGTTTGAACCTATATACGAAGGGTTTGATTTGATTTGCAAAATATCTTTGATTTGATTTTCAAAAGTATTTGATTTGATTTGCAAAAAGCTTTTCTTTTGATTAAATTAAAATAACGTTTTGAAAGCTGGTTATCAAACCCTTACGCTAACATAGGAATTGAAGCCTATTGATACTTCTATTTTTATCTTTATAGCCTTCAGGCTTGCATTTGAATGGTTATTTGTCGGGCTGCGAAGCTTCCTTGACCACAGAAATAAATACAAGTGTCAGTCTCCTCATGGGCATGATAGCCATCGGAGGGACTCTGACACGTCAAACCATATTTTTTACTATGTTGAGACCTTAAATACGGATAACCGTTTTAAGGTCTTTTGTATGTACATTTTACAGAAAAACTGGCAGGGTACATCTATAAAGTGGAGTTTGTCTATCGTGGGAATCAGATTTCGATCAGTTTGATCATGAATCCCACGATTCCTAGGCTCACATATGAGTAGCCAATAAGCCTGCACAGTTCAAATTTGTACAAATATAGATATATATTCCAAATGTCGCCAGAACCGAGGATTCATTCAGTAAATCCTGGTTCGCACCTGGCCGAAGCGTCTCTTTCCCACTAGATAGCGATCTAAGGGACGCGAGGTTGCTTTTGAGACTGATAAATGCCGATTCATATTAAATGAATATTTAAAGCATTAATTGAAGAAAAACAAGCAAAGCAATATATATATACAGCGATATATATATATATAAGCTGTAAAGGGCGATGGGTTTTCACGTAGGTGCCCGAAATAGAGTTGATATATATATATATATATATATATATATATATACAAAAAAGTAGTCAACCAAGACTGGAAAGAGAACCCAGTGATGGTGAAGGCTGCTTATATATGCATATTTTTATATAAAAGTAGTAAAAAGGCTACAGAATAATTCAGGCTGAACAGAAATGTAAATGTACATAAAAGTAGTCAACCGAAGACTGGGAAGATAACCCAGTAATGGTGAAGGGTGTAAAGAACAGTATAAAGGCCGTAGAATAATCCAGGTCGAACTGAAATATATAAATATATATACATTGACTAAAACGTAGTCAACCAAGACTGGAAAGAGAACCCAGTTATGGTGAAGGCTGCTTATATATGCATATATATATATAAAAGCAGTAAACTATCTCGGATTTGACATCCGGGCTTGACAGAATTGAAAAGTTAGTATATATGCAGTTGAATAAACACACAAAAAATCCAAACCCAGATTGGGAAGATAACCTAGTCCGACGAAGTTGCTTAAAATGAAGATTCTAGTGCACTGAAGCTGTTAGAGCTGACGGATCGTCAATCCGAGTAGTAGAAATGCCAAAAATTGAGTTTATGTACAAAAATGTACCAAATTTTAACGAAAACGACCACGGAACTAAGTTCCGGGCATATTAGAAAATGAAATTTGATATGCAATTTTAAAATAGTTCAAAGAAGTAGGAATCACTTTCTGATAGTAAAAATACTTACAATGGACTGCTATACGGGCTTTTTGCCAAATCGTAGGCTCTAAACGTCAGAATCTACTGATTATTTTCTGATATGTGGTAGTATGTGGGTATATCTACGTGTTAGAATGAAAAGATGTAGGTTTAGAAGAGGTGAAAAAGTTAGAAAATCAAACAGGCAGAGGTTCGCTGCATTTCAGAATTCTTAAAAAAGAGGGGGGAAATTTTATTTATAGGCCAGGGAGCCTCAGCTCTACCTGCTGCTGCTGCAGGAAGAGGTGGGGCTCCCCTGATGGGGCCCATATGTCTAGTTGAGTCATCTCAAAGTACATGCACTCCGAGCAACTCGAGGTCGAAGTCGAAACTTTTTAACTTTTGATCGGAGTGTCCGTTTGAGGCATGCTATACCTTTTCGAAAAGCCCTCGCCAAGAGTGTCACAATGACATAGGATAAAATATTTTTTGGGTCCAGGAAGACGGGTTCAAAACCAGGTCTTCAATTCCCCATAATTTATCCGTTGAGCTGTCTTGCGCTGTTTGCACTTGGGATCGTCGTTATGGTTCGTTCTGACCTTGGGGGCATCAATTTGGCTTGAGTGTAACTTAATTGGCTTTGGTTGGTAAAATAATCATTTTGCCACTCCCTAGGTTGCCCTTGGTGTTGGCATGGCCTTTGATTGACTTTCGGGAGTTGTTTCCAAGACTTGGATCCTAGTCGAGTCTATAGTCTTTGAGACGGAGTTGGTCATTCCAGGTTTTCCTCTTTAGATGTTGTGGATCTTCAGGTTTGTTCCCGAAGTAGACTTGACTTCCCAGGTAGAGACCAGGGCTGACTGGTATCTCCCGTGTTGAGACCGGGGCTGCTCTGATGACCCGATATTGAGATCGGGGTTGATCTGACGGTCCGATTGGAGATCAGAGTTGATTTGATGGCCTGATATTGAGATCGGGGTTGATCTGACGGTCTGATTAGATATCAGAGTTGATTAGATGGCCTTATATTGAGATCGGTGTTGATCTGACAGTCCGATTAGAGATCGGAGTTGATTTGATGGCCCAATATTGAAATCAGGGTTGATCTGACGGTCTGATTAGAGATCAAAGTTTATTTGATGGCCCGATATTGAGATCGGGGTTGAACTGACAGTCCGATTGGAGATCGAAGTTGATTTGATGGCCTGATATTGAGATCGAGGTTGAACAGACGATCCGATTGGAGATCGGAGTTAATTTGATGGCCTGATATTGAGATCGGGGTTGAACTGACTATCCGATTGGAGATCGAAGTTGATTTGATGGCCCGATATTGAGATTGAGGTTGAACTGAAGGTCCGATTGGAGATCGGAGTTGATTTGATGGTACCATTTTGCCCTCCTACAATGTTAGTAACAGGGAAAGGAAATTTTGAGTGTCTAAAGATGTTCCACTTTATCATGCTCATTCAATGTAATGAAATGAGTAGGGTAAAGATTGCTAGACACTTGAAATGCAAAAATATTAATGATGCAATACAATGAATGTTAAAATATTTTCGCAGATCACAGGTCGCACTTCGCATAGCTAATCGCATCGTAAATCGCTTAGCTAATCGCATCGCAAATTGTTTACCTTTATCGGTGCTTGTGTTGGGGCTGAGACCAACAATTTGATTCCCATCGTTGTTGTCGATGTTTGTTTTGATGATGAAAAACTGAAATATTTTGTACATTTATGCTGGGGATGTCAATACTAGGCTGCCGCGAACTATTTTCATCACTTTCTGCTAGGGATGACGTCATTCTTGATAGCCTAGGGTGGACGTTGTTAGACAATCCTCGATGGTGGAACCACTGACGTGCTTGTCAGAGATGAGCTATCACAGATTATTCTTATCTTGTTCTGCTAGGGATGACGTCCTCTGCGATAGCTTTATTGATTTAGCTGGGGATGATACCATTGATGCTACCTTAGTTTGAGACCAATGGCTTCCCTTTCTGGCGGTATTCTTTGTAATGTTGATTTCCCTTCGGCCGGTGCTATTGTACATTTTAAAGGCTTATCTGCTGGGGATACTTATCGATTACCCAGTTTCCTTAAGGGATGCTTCCGATGCCTACCCTGATGATAGTTTACATCGGCATTTTGTCACAAGCAGTTGAATCACCAAGTCTTCTTGGTACTCCTTTTGAGGATGTGTATAACAGATTCCATCATCGGGGATGGACTATTATATGGTTTCCATAACCAGATCACTTCAGATACTTTGCGGAGGTTGCTCCGACGGATAAGACATCAATGGGGCTGAACCAACGGCTGAATTGAACTGGGTCTATACCCGATACTTTGCTGGGGTTGAACCAACGGCTGAATTGGATTTGGTCTGTACTCGATACTTTGTTGGGGCTGAACCAACAACAAAATTTGACTCAGTATGTACCCGATACTTCGCTGGGCTGAACCAACGACTGAATTGGATTTGGTCTGTACCCGATACTTTGCTGGGGCTAAACCAACGGCTGAATTGGATTCGGTCTGTACCCGATACTTTGTTGGGGTTGAACCAACGGCTGAATTGGATTCGGTCTGTACCCGATACTTCGATGGGGCTGAACCAACGGCTGAATTAGATTCGGTCTGTACCCGATACTTCACTAGGGCTGAACCAACTGCTGAATTGGACTTGGTCTGTACTCGATACTTGGCTGGGGCTGAGCCAACGGCTGAATTGGATTCGGTCTGTACTCGATACTTTGCTGGGGCTGAACCAACGGCTGAATTGGATTCGATCTGTACCCGATACTTCGCTGGGGCTGAACTAACGGCTGAATTGGACTCGGTCTATACCCGATACTTTGTTGGGGTTGTACCAACGGCTGAATTGGACTCTGTCTGTGCCCGATACTTCGCTGGGGCTGAACCAACCGTTAAATTGTACTCAGTCTGTACCCGATATTTCGCTAGGGCTGAACCAGCGGCTGAATTGGATTCGGTCTGTACCCGATACTTCGTTGGGGCTGAACCAACGATAGAATTGGATTCGGTCTGTACCTAATTCTTCGCTGGGGCTAAACCAACGACCGAATTAGACTCAATTTGTACCCGATACTTCGCTGGGGCTGAGCTAACTGCTGAATTGGATTCGGTCTGTACCTGATACTTCGCTGGGGTTGAACCAACGGCTGAATTGGACTCGGTCTGTACCTGATACTTCATTGGGGCTGAACCAACGACTAAATTGGACTCGGTCTGTACCCGATAATTCACTGGGGCTGAACCAACGGCTGAATTGGACTCGGTTTATACCCGATACTTCGCTAGGGCTGAACCAAAGGCTGAATTGGATTCGGTCTATACCCGATACTTCACTGGGGCTGAAATAACGATTGAATTGGATTCGGTCTGTACCCGATACTTCGCTGGGGCTGAACCAATGGCTAAATTGGACTCGGTCTATACCCGATGCTTGAAAAGTGGTAGTTTTTCGATAGTTTTGAGCAGTTTTCATCATTGATTCCCGGATATGCATTCGAGATGAATACCAAGGGTTTCCAGAGTGTCCCCCTTTCTGGTAGAATTACTTTGCTTAAACGCAGAATTTCAGGACAAACCGCTCAATCACGTAGCGATTTTTCTTCAGATTTGACTTGGCAACACATAGAAACTCCGTTTCAACAAGAACCGAATCGAGCTCGAGGGAGTGGGACACACCCTGGTGAGTTATAGGTGGAGATGCAGTAGCCGCAGGTGGATCCGCTTCCACCTGGGCTTTAAATTGGGTTGCAGGATTTTATAATTTTGAAGTTTCTATTCGAGTTTCAAACGGAATCTGATCTTCGTTTTCAGATCTACGGAGCTTGGACAACTGTTTTCTAATTCCGTCAGTTCCTACGTGTTCAGCGCAGCGCAGGTAATGTTTTACGTCCATTTTCTGCAAGGTTTGATCGTTAAAAGCATATGAACCACGTAGGGGGCTTTTTAGACGCAGTGTATGAAAAATGTATGCCTATATGATCTATTAAAAATTTTCTGACTATATATGTATGCATATCTTACTGTAATGCACGTTTGAATGTAAGAAAATTCAGATTCTGAGATAGTCAATTTTTACTCTTTTTGATCAGTTTACTCATCCTTTTTTGAGGCCTAGTGAGCCTAGATTTTCAACTAAAAATGTCCATGGTAATTTGGCTACCATGTGAGATTATTTTTTATTTTATTTCATAAATATGAACTGTTCCAATTTTTTTTGGGAAGGTGTGCTACTGATGGCCACCTAGACATGCCTATTGTGCATATGGACAGTTCATTTTACAAAGGAGACTGGCGAATTTTTTTCAAAACCCGAGCATTTAATAAACATCCAATTTTAACTCTACTGGGGATTTTTGACTGACCCATGCATGTTCTTAGGATTTATTTTTTTGAAAACATGTAATTTTGTCTTTACTGGGTATTTTTGACTGACCCATGCATGTTTTAGGACTTAGAGATGCATAGAGTACTGATTTAAATGAATAAGCCACATATTTTAGGCTTACCACACCCTTTCTGAGGTGATTTGGAGACTTTGTACAGGTGATGGATCATGATAGACCCGATACTGCTAGCAGAGTCGTCTTAGGGGTCAGACGTAGGAGGGCTTCTGATGCTCCTCAGCCACGTCCGGCTAGACCGCCTCGCAGATTGGCAGAGTCGATGATTCGTCTAACACAGGACGAGCTGCCGATTGACATTGATGATGAGCAGGATGTTTTTACTGCTCCAGCTCTAGCTTAGGCTCCACAGGTGGAGGTTCCAGGCATTGTTGTGCTTACACAGAAGTTGATGGGCGACTTGAGTCACCATCCCTCAAGATATCTCCACACCAATGAGGTGACTTAAAGTTTTTCTCTTCTTTAATTCTTTTCTTTCTTTGGCCATTATCTGGGCATAGGTTTTTGACATGGGTTGGTTTTTGATGCAGGTTCCTGGCTTTACGCAGTCTCAAGGGAACTGGTTCAATGTGCATTCCATGTATCATACTTTGCACGAGGATTACAGGGACATTGTTGATGGCTGGGGGTTCCAGGCTTTCTTTTTTATTCTTCCCCGCTGTTGCCCTTGGGGGTATATGAGGGCTTTATCTGAGCGCTGGTTCCACCAGACTCAGTGCCTTCATCTGTTGGACTGTGAGGTGATGATATGGACTGGAGGTTCATCACCGGTATTGAGTTTGAGGGCGAGCCAGTGCCTGTTGTGGCTGATATTACGCCCACTGCCCTTTGGTCCCTGCTAGGAGTTCCTGCAATGGAGCTCAAGGCAGTCGGTCCGATCTGGTCCCTTGAGTATCGATGCCTAGAATGGGGCTTTGCTGGAGCCTCCACCTGATGATCGGAGGGTTAGAGATCGCATTCTGAGGCTATTATTTCTGGTGATCATCAGAGGTTGTTTTGTGGCGGACAACTCGTTGACTGTGTCCTTCGCCTTAGTTAGCACTACCCGGTATGTAGAGCGCCTCAGTGACTTTGATTGGGGTTCCTATACCTTTACCTATTTTCTCCAGAGCATGCGCATGCTTTTAGAGGGTTCGACGGAGGCTTGGTTAGGGTTCAACCTATAGGGATTTCGGCACATAAACGCAGCGGAAATTAAAATTTTTCGAAACCCTAAAACAGGATCCATGCGAAAACATATTAATTTAGAGGTTTAGATTTGTTTTACTGATTATTCAAGCCTAAAAGGAGATAATGGAAATTCTGGAACTGCTTTGAATTCTCAACGCAATCCAACAAAACCGCACCTCTACGGTATCTACACGAACGTCCCGCAAATTGTCACACGATCTGCAGCAAGGAAAGCTACGGTACTAGCCGCCAAGGATCTGGACTTTCGAAAAAAAAATTCTCTAGTCTCTCTCTAAGAGCGGCTAGGGTTTTGATATCGATAATACCCTAAATGGCTGATATATCATATATATAGCAGTTAAAGGAATTAACCAAAACCTAATCCAATTAGAAAAATAAAATTCGAATTTATATATATATATATATATATATATATATATATATATATATATTATATCTTAATTAAGTATTACTTAATTAATATACATATATATATATATATATACAAATTATCCTATTAATTTAAATTTGTAATTTAAATACTATCAATCATATTGATATATTTAAATCCATACAATTTAAATTAATTCCTTTTTAATTACGTTCTAAGTGTGTGACCCTATAGGTTATTATTATGTTGGCAATAATTTTAAAATCATATTATAAAATTATAAATAGTGAGCGACATCTAGTAATGCATCACTGCTACCTAAATAATAATAAGATCGGTGATTCGATACAACCTTTTCGTGACCAATATTTCAATGTAATTTAATCCTTTTAACCTTGACATCCTAGATTAAACTCGAGGCATGGAATGTGTCATCCTCTTCATAATTTAATTTGAGTTTTCTTGATCGATGAGTAGACTATATGAAACAAATCACTATTTGAGCATGGCCATACATTTCATAGTCCTACTCAATCAAGAGGACTATGGATATCACCCCTAATATATAGGAGGGTTAAATTCTATCTAGATCACTCATATTCCTCAAACGAATCATGATGTACCCAATAATCACCTTTATCATCCACCCTATTAAAGGTGACCTTTGATGATATCAAAGTACATAAATTTCGGTGTAGTAATATAGTGATTTTAGGTCGGAGGATCATTACATCATTGTCACTATGAGAATTGCTTATGATACTTTGCATAATGCTCCACGTAAAATTCTCATGGTGGGTCTGTCCAGTACATTGTTCTCTAACATGTACCTATGCATTGACTCAATATCTCATATATTTATGACCAATGAGATTTGGCCATCAGTCAATCCACATACTAATCTCGATGTATCATTGTTATCCCATTAACAATGACACTCGACTAGGGACATTTAAGAGTAATGATACTAATTGTAATTATATGATCTCATGTTCAAGTCACACACTTGAAGCCATATAATTTGTCTCACTATTCTAAGGACTTTTATTATGTTAAAATTTATATAACGCAGTAAATAAAACCATAATAAATAATTTATTTATTCAATAAAATATAATATCAAAAATGTTAAGCAATTACATCAAAGAATTGGCCTCTAGGGCATAAACTCTAACACAACCCATTTTTGCTGGTGAGTACATCTTTCTTGTACCTTTTTGATTTCGGCATTTATATTTGTCAGTCTTGATCACTGAGGACTTTTGATATTGACATGGCCAGTTGTGGGCATTTGAGAGGCTTCCTTGCCTACGGCCCGCCACTGCTTTAGGTATAGAGACCTATCCTCGAGGACGGCGTTGGCATCACTCGACTTTGACGGAGGTCCCTGTTGCTGAGGGATCTACACATGCTCGCTTACAGTTGGAGCTTTTGACCACTGGATCGATTTCTTGGATGCCGTATACCTCCGAGTTTTTGCCTGTCGGATTCAAGGGAGGCTTTCCCACTGGTCGAGAGTTTGTATTGTTGACCCGCAGAGTCTTGATTTTGACAGAGAGAAGCTGGGAGCTCTATTTGGGAGAGCGTGCCATCAGGAGTATTACGGGTGAGATCCACATCCCCATTGTTCCTCCTACGCGGCATCATTGGCCGTTGATCATGCCTTGGATAGACATTCCCATGGAGGGCATAGATGGCTTCACCCTGTCAGAGGGTCCGTTCAGCCAGGAGGCATTTAGCAGATGGTGGAGTCCTCGCACTATTGGAGCTCAGACTCGGGCTACCAAGTTCATGGCAGACATGGTGCCAGGGTCTGTAATAATGACAGACTGGATAGCTTGCCTCATGGAGCCGACTCATTTGAACTAGATCACAGGATTGACCCAGTAGCTGGAGAGAGCTCACCTATTTATCAGGCATCTTGGCAGAGATCAGTCAGAGTCATCCTCTTTTGACCCATCTAGCTCAGGAGTGGGCCCCTCTTCAGGTCCATTTAATAGCACTTTTACAGGGGCAGATCCTCTCTTATACCACCCAGATATGCCTGATGACCGCAGCTTTGTGTATATAACAGAGATGGAGCAGGTTGATCACCTGGACGTAGATTATCTGGATCTCTTCTGATAGTTGTGGCAGCTATATTTTTGGTCAGCCACTGTTTTGGCTATTTGGCGATTGTGCCATCATTTTGATAGATAACTGTTGCGCTGTTTCGGTGTTAACTAAACGGGAACAAAACACGTGCAAGCATACACAGTCGACAAGTAATAAATTTGATAAGTAAAGTTCGTTCCCACGAAGAAAAGGAGTTAGGCTTAAACTATCATGCAACAGTCCTATAGTTATTTTAGTCTGCTCAAATGAGTATCAAAGTGTGACTTAATAACTAGACTGATTTTAACATAAATTTAACTAATTAATAGACGAGGGGTTCAAATTGGAGAAATATGGGATCCTAACTTCACCTATTGCATCGTCTAGATTACCAACACCTTATGTCAAGTATAAATAATCACATAGGACTGCTAGTCAGGAGCACGAATGTGAGACAAGGCTATTTGTCAATAAACCAAGCCCATATCATATAATATCCACAAAAGAGATAGAAATCACATAAACACCAATAAAACCTAAATCACTATATGTCTATGTGATTTACAAGCTATATCAATTTAAGTGAAAGCCCCCAATAGACTACATATGACAATACAGTATATTTCTATCCGGATTACGAATCAAAAAACTCATCGAATACAAGTTTCACGAACATAAGCTAGCATGGAAAAATCTATGTTTACACTTCCTCTTTCAATTCCATATAAACTATTACAGTAGATGTTGATCAAGCATCTAAACATACAATACAACCATGCTAAGCAATCCATACATTTTCACCCATACATTTCAAAGAGACATAAAACCCTAAACTAAGCAATAAGATCCATTAGAATCCCATAATGGTAGTTAGTTCATCACTGAACCACAAACCATTATGGGATTTAAACCAAGCATTAAAAGCAAATAATGAAAGTAAGAGAGTAGAGAGAATGGTGAATGCAAATCTTGTGGTTCCCCTTCCAATAGAATGCTAGCAAGCTCAAGTTTAGACCACAACAAGCTCTAAAGTGAGCCTTAGAAATATAAATGCTACTTAGAACTAGAAGAGAAAAAGAGTTAAGCTCTCAAGCTCTCTAGCTCCCTAACCCTAGAAATGTAAGAACTCGTAATAAATGTTAAGTCTGAGAAGTGATAAGTGGTCTCTGTTCATTAGACAACACAAAGCCTTAAATGCATACACCCAGCCGAAATGAAAAATAAAAAAATCAAAAGTCTTCAGCCAAGACCGGCGAGGCCGCGCGACCCCATAGTTCAATTGGGGCGTGGGCGTGCCAATGTCCAAAGCCACGTCTGGTCTGCTAATCGGCGCGGACGCGCCGCATCCCTTTCTTATCCTGGCAAAGTCACGCGGGCCTACTTTCTGCTGTTGCAATGCTGGTGTTGTGTGCTGCTTCCTTGCTGCTTTTTTTTGTTTTTTACTACTTCACTTCATGCTGTATCTAAGCCATTTTGCACATGCCCTTCATCTCATGCCATCTTCATTCCAAGCTAGCTTTTCTTCCACATAAGCTCTCCACCTTGCCTTTGCCAATACCATGCCATTTTATGTCATTTTCAATGCCATTCCATGCCAAACGAGTTTACTGATTAAAATATGCAAAACAAAGACAAAACATATTAAAAGACACTAAATTGCTTGAGTTTAAGCCATAATCATAACAAGTTAATATCCAATAAGTAGGTATAAAATCTACTTATCAAATACCCCCAAACTTGAACTATTTCTTGCCCTCAAGCAAAAACACAAATGTAAACTACATGATATGCAACTAAACTACATGAAAATGAATCCCAATATATCAGCCATGTTATGAATTCCAACAAGATGTGCCTCAGAGAAATAACAAGAACAAAGAACAAAGCAATAGCTCAAGCAACAGTTATAAAGACATGCAATCTGTAAATCACAACCAATTACTAAGATGTAGTGTGTGTGTGCAATGTCATAAATAAGCTTGATAGAGGTAAAGATTCCACATGCTATACTTCTAAGGAAGGAAAATTGAGGTTTTAAATCAAGAATTTTTCATTTATACAAAACAATGACCAAACCAACACATAGATACAAGCTAAGAAGCAACAAGGGCTTAATATGCTTTTATTCACACACGGGGGCGATATTCGCACTTTTCCCGCGGTTACACCCGACTGTGCAATGCTAGGCCCTGTTAGGCTTTTCAATGATACGCATTTAACGAGCTTTCGACCAACGACTCCCAAACCATAAAGGCCTTAGGGCGCTGGGTATAGAGACAATCCCCTAGGGCGTACTTGCTCGAGTATCAAAGGCCACAAGACTTCGCTAGCCAAGGTGTTTATTCTATTTTTTCTTCTTTTTCATAGCTTATTTTCTTTTCTTTTTCTTTTCTTTTTCTTTTTCTTTTTCTTTTTATTAGCATGCATACCCAAAGTTTTCCCTCAAACTTGTATTCCAGTGTTGTTAAGGGCATTATTGCTT
Organism: Panax stipuleanatus; assembly: GCA_020205555.1. Lineage (NCBI taxonomy): Eukaryota > Viridiplantae > Streptophyta > Magnoliopsida > Apiales > Araliaceae > Panax > Panax stipuleanatus. Next base: position 42,800,147 of record CM035115.1, on the reverse strand, counting down.
TTATTACACAATTCTAACAATTCAAAACAAAAATTTTCTCCCTCAGAAGATAAGCATGCACTAATCTAGCCAATAAGTAAGTAAAGACAAAACTGTGCTATCCGATGACATTAAAGCAACAGGTATAGATTACATCATGTATAAAAATATAACTGAGCTTAAGCTACTAACAGAGTTCAGAAATCTATCATATCTCAATGTCATCATTGGCCAGACTAGAATTCAATAGGCTAAACAAAAGGGATTATGCAATGCAATTCAATTAAACACAACTAAATAAATAAAATAAAATAAAACTGAAAAAATTTTATGCATAATTTAACTAACACATACTAGAATGCAATGCAACTACTATATACAACCTATCATGCAATAAAAACTATATGCAATTAACTAAATGCACTTAACTAAATGCAATTAAAACTAAATGCAAAAAATATAAAACTATATGCAACTACTACTACTAACACCCAATACCCCCCAAACTTGAAATATTCAATGTCCGCATTGAAGGTAAAGGGTCAGGAAAACTCCCCTACTGATCGGCATGGCCACCCTCCTCGGGTGGTGAGTCTAGTGGCTGGTATGGCATATTGGAACCGAAGGTGGGCCACTCCAGCATTGTTCCTTGCTGATCAAATGCCTCAGCCAGCGCACAGGTCATTCCATCTACGAATGCTGTGAAGCTCCCATGAAGGGCGTCTATCCTTCTCTCCAATCTACGAAACTAGCGATCTTGAGGCCTTGTACTGGCTATGGCTGTGGAAGGACCGGATCCTGCTGCTACCGGCTACTGTGGGGGAACTGGTGGAGGATCAATCATAATAAAACCCTTTCCCCTCGGGTCTGTCGTGCCTCCAGCCCAATCCTCAAAGTTATTGATGGTGGAATGAGTGATGTCCTCGGTCAGCCTTTGTACCTGCTCTCCCTCCTAGTCAATGCCAGCCTGAGCACACAGATGTGCCACAACTGAACCGTGTGGAATACTCCCAGTGGTACTGCCGCGCATGAATTATAACATGTTCTGATAGATCAAATGCCAGATGTCGACATACTTTCCAGTGATAATCCCCCACAAGATAATTGCTCGTTCGACCGTAAGTTCGTGCTGCTGGGTGGAGGGCATCAAATTGGGGCAGATGAACAAGTTCCAAGCTTTTGCATAACGATTTAGGGCGACGGCGGGGAAAGTGGTATATTCGTCAACAGTATCCTTCTTAATTTTCCACATCGTGCCTGGCATGCACAAGTCAACGGCCACCCTGTCAAGGTTAGTCTCAAACCGCTTAGCCTCCACCCAATTCACTCGACCAGCCAGTGGTAATGGCATATTGTAGACTTCCCTGATTGCCAGTGGATGATAATCGATTGTGACTCTCTGGACAAAAGAAAAACCATTTTGAGCCTCCTTGGCATTAGCATAGAACTCGCGGACTATGGCCATGGGAACGGGTATAGGAGTCGTCATAAAACCAATCCAAGCATGTTCTCGGATCATCTATATCATCCACCCATCGCCCATGGCTGGCTTTAGCCCTCTCTCTTTCATAAATGTCTTAGTAGCAATCCTATAGTATTCATTTTATAGCTCAAAATTGATGAACTTGGTCAATTACACCGTGTCCTCGGCTTCGCTGCTTGCAACGGGTGAGTCGGGCGTGACAGACCTTGCGTGCTTAGGACCCATGATGATTTTCTAAAAAAATTGATGTGAACCCTTGATGATGAACTTGCAACACACCCCCAAACTGATTCTCTGCCTAATGCAAAGCAAACCCTTGTTTCTGAATTTGAATGACACCCCCAAACTTGATTCTTTGAAACTCTGCAGAACAAATCCTCGATCGTGAAACCCTAACTCTGAACAAACGGGAATGAAACTGGGGGAATGGAAAGGAAGGCTAGGTTATATGATCAAGAGAGGAAGAATGTGTGTAGGAGATGGAGAGGTTGAGTAGGGGAAGGTTGTGTATTGTAATGGAATTAGGGTTTGGTTTATAGAGATTAGGCTTTGGAGATGAGAGTTCAAAAGTTATATCTGAGAAGCTGATGTTTGCTTAATGAGAGAACGGGTGTGAGTTATGGATATAAAAGGGTTGGAAGGTTTCTTTTTGTAATTTTAATTACCGTCTGTCTGGGGTTGGACGCGGGTGCGCTGGCCTAGGCTGTGCATGGGGAACGGCCGCGTGGGTTGGAAAAATTGACTCGCTGGTCTGGAAATCGCCGCTGGCATGAAGCTGGCTACTCTTTATGGGGCGCGGCAGCGCGAGTCAGGGTCATAATCATGAAGCTCTGGATATTGGCGCGGGCGCGCCGGGTTATGCCCTAAGGTTGACGCGGGCGCGCCGGCTTGAGTCCAGCCAAAATATTATTTGATTTTCTGCAGCAGTGAAATGAAGGCACAAGAAGCAACTTTAAAGACTTTCCTTACCTGCACATATAGCAACCAAAAATTATGTATAGCTTGATTCTATAACCACAAAAATGCATATATAAGATGAATGTACTATCAAATCCTTAGTAATGCTATGTAAGTGAATCATATCTATATAGATTCCCAAAAAATTTGCTTTAGGCTTATATGCAATATGCTAACACGTCAAAAATATGTCCAATAAGCTTCCAACACCAAAAATATGTGCAATAATGCCTAAGTTCAAAAATATAGGCAATGATCGTTCGAATCCCATGAATATATGAAATGAGTTTCTAACTCCCAAACATATATGCAACTTGCCTAATGTCCAAAAATGTAGGCAATGAGCATCCTAACACCACAACTATCCAAACAATTTCACCAATTTTCAAATGATTAGAATTAAACGGGGGAAGGGAAATGTAGAGATTAGTAACCAGAATTAAACATGAGAGAGAGATATAGAGAAATGTGATACAAGAATTAAACTGAGGGAGAGATAGAGATGATGGGGTGCCTCCCATCGAGCGCTTGTTTACAGTCCATAAGCTAGACTCTGTCTGATTTGGTCAAGTGGTGGATAGAATCGATGCAACCTTCTCTCTATTTACCTCGCCGCCATAATAGCGCTTTAATCTTTGTCCGTTCACCTTAAAGGGCTTGTCCGGGTATTGGTCATAGATTTCCACTGCGCCATGTGGGAATACAGTTTTCACCATGAAGGGGCCCGACCACCTTGATTTTATCTTCCCAGGAAAGAGTCTGAGAGACGAGTTATATAGTAACACTGCCTGCCCTGGCTCAAATGTTCTCTCCATAATCTTCAGGTCATGCCACCTTTTGACCTTCTCCTCATATAGCTTTGAGTTCTCATAAGCTTGTAATCTGAACTCATCAAGCTCATTAAGTTGAAGAAGCCTTTTCTCCCCCGCAGCCTTCAAATCAAAATTCAGCTTCCTAATGGCCCAGTAGGCCTTATGTTCAAGCTCCATGGGGAGATGGCAAGCCTTCCCGTACACAAGTTGGTATTGCGACATACCCAAGGGTGTTTTGTAAGTAGTCCTATAGGCCCACACCGCATCGTCAAGCTTGAGGGACCAATCCTTTCGTGTGGGATTCACAATCTTTTTTATATTCGCTTCACCTCACGATTTGATACCTCAACTTGGCCATTTATCTGTGGGTGTGATGAGTGGGTTTCATACCTACGAATCGGTAGTCGTTATAGCTTGATTCTGAATGTTTTCGAGTAATTTGCCTATCATTTCTATTGAGTTTACACGTTTATGTGTAGATAATAAAATGGAGGCGAGAGTAGCTTTAAAGGATGAATTTGCATGTTATATGTCTATTCTTTAATGCTTACACTTTTTATTGTGTGCCTGAATATACTCATTATGCTTATATTCTTATTTTAGGTACAATTGAAGAGTTCTGTGATGTTGGAAATAAATTGGAGGAAAATTTGAGCATTATGGATTATTAAAGTTTCCTAGCTGATATGGGTTTCCTTGCAATTATAAATTGGTGGAGCTAAATGTGGGACCAAGTGGGCTGACCCAATTCAACAATTAATTGGACCTGGGGAGCAGATCATGCAAGTGGGATCCATGCAAGTATTATTATGACCTACCAACTTGCAAGTGGGCCACGGGTTGGTTTGTTATAGCAGCTCACGAAGTTAACTAGCAATCAGCAACTTATGGGCCACGTAGCAGCTTGCAAGGGGTTGTAGAATGACACAATCAATTAGCATTTAGGTGACTGGGCCACGAGCTTAGTGAATGAGCTCCCACAAAATTATGAAGCAAAATGATGAGTGTGCCAAGGTTAGTATGGAATTAATATGGCCACCTTTCAATTAAATAAAACCCATGCAATCCTTATTAAGCTAAGCGGGTCACGCATGCAAGAGGGTCAAAAAGAAGGAGCAGCTCACGCCAAAGAGAAAGCAGCCCACAAATCATGCAAGCCACACATTGGAAAAGGTGGAGCAGCTTGAAAATATCATGGGTCTTGCATGGAAGTAATATAATTTTATCAAGTGAGGCGGCAGGAGCTTAAAGAATATATCATATATGATATAGTTTAGTTATTTAATTAAGGCTGTTGGCAAAAGAATCAACAAAGTGGATTACGCATGCAAGCAATGTAAGTATGTTGAGTGGGTAGCATGTGGGCCAGAGCAAGTGGTAGTCCATGTAACACACTAAGCATGCATGCAACAGATGGAATCAACATGAGCAAGCAAGTGGGATAGCTTAATATATAGTAGCAGCTTGCATAGGAGAATAGAGCAAATGCCATGAGGGGCCCACGTTTCCTAGTAGCTTGCAAAGCAACATTATGGCAACTGAATGTAATTTTAGCATATATGTATTCTAAAGGCAAAAAGCAACATATATATTTGGCATGTACTGTTTCCTACACGGATTGGCTAGCATGAATGGAAGGACTAAGGGCTGCTAGCAAAGGAGAGAAAAAAGGATTGTGACTAAGTTTGGAGCAAAAATCCGGAGCTGGGCAGAGTAAAAACCCGCCGGGGCGGGTGATTATTACAGGAACTCCCCGCTGGGGCGGGGAGGCAGGCATGCAAGGATTAATTCCTATGTTGATCCGGACATAGAGGAGGGATAAGGAGAGTGAAGCAGGGCTATTGTGGGGATATAAGAAAAGGAGGACCCTTATAAAGATAAAATTTACCTAGCCACCACCCAAAGCACGAAGGGGGGATCTGGACTTGAAAAGGAGAATTGAAGCGGAGCGTGATCGAATGAACGTGAAGCAACTTGGAAATGAGCAACAACAGGATTTTCATATTCTTATCTTTCTCTATTCATTTTACTTTGTATTCATTATGATTAATACTCTGTGGGTCATAGATTTTTATTCATTCGTTATGAACTAATTATCTTTTTAAGCTTATGACGGATCTTATTATGTAATGGAAAATTATGTTTTTTTAAATTCAATTTATGGAGGTTATTCCCGGATTATTTGTTATGTGTGTGCGTAATTTATATAATTGCTTGATCAACAATTATCTGTTATCGTGTATGAACTTGGGAAAGGACATATAGGATTAGAACTAGCCATAGTGACATGTGTTTATGATTTCTGCGTAGATGGAATTCATGATTCCTGTTTAGGGTACAGATATGCCTTTACGCCATATGTAATCTTATAGAGAACTTGATATTAAACTCTCTTTAATTATAATTCACATAGAGATATAATGAGTTAGTTAATTAGGGTGTCTTGCTTAAATCTATCATCTGTGGATGTAAGTGAGTATGGATATTATGCATCGAGAGGTGATTTTATCTGCGTTAGTGTTCTTGATTAATAATCTGGGGTAATTAAAATAAACTGGGAAAAAGGATATTATCTGAAGTGAAATAATAAGTGAAGTTGTAGTTTTAATTCTCTCAATCTTGTTAAATGCTCGATTTAGTGTTGCGATTGTTCTAAGTAATAATTTAGTTATAAAAACATCATTTTGACCGCTAGTTTGATAAAGTTGAAATACTATAAAATTGGTAATTGTTTGATTAAGCAGTAATTATTGTATCTGTCAGTACGATCTTTGATTTATCACTGTATTACTTGTTGGCCACGTACACTTGGGTGTTGCGCGTAGAAAATACCCAACAAGTTTTTGGCGCCGTTGCCAGGGACAGTAATTGCGTTTATTACTTACAATATCAATTTAAGTAGATCAGTTTTAATTTAACATATATATATATATTCTTATTTTTGTTTGTCTAGTTATTTCAGGAACTTTTGAGTAGTGAATGCAAACTAGATCGAAGAAGCCAGAGTTGTTGCCCTTTGAGGACGATATCGACAAAAGGTTTCGGTGGTTAATTGAGTTTATTACAAAGAATCTAGAGGAATTTGAAATACCCAGAACAAACATGGCGGAACACCAACAGGAAGACAAACCAATGAAGGACTACGATATACCAAAAATCTCATAAATCCATTCAAGTATAGCCAGGCCAGCAATCAATGCAAATAACATCGAGATTAAGCTTGGGACAATACAGATGGTGCAGAACACTTGTCAGTTTAGGGGTCTTCCGAATGTTGATCCGAACAGTCATATTTTCACCTTCATCGAAATCTGCAACACTTTCAAGGTCAATGGAGTGTCAGACGATGCACTCAAGTTAAGGTAATTTCCTTTCTCGCTCAGAGACAAGGCGAAGGCTTGGTTACATTCTGAACCATCGGGGTCAATCACGACATGGAATGATCTAGCACAGAAATATTTGGCCAAGTTCTTCCCACCATCGAAGACACACAAGACAAGGTCAGAGATATCTGCGTTTGCACAGTACCAAGGGGAGCCACTGTATGAAGCATGGGAAAGATACAAGGAATTGTTGAGGAAATGCCCACATCACGGATTCCCACCCTGGATGCAGTTGAGTATTTTTTTATAATGGAGTATCAAGTCAGATACGGTCTAGCATTGATGCAGCGTCACAGGGAGATTTTCTGTCGAAGAAATTTGAGGACGGATGGGCATTGATAGAAACGATGGCTGCAAATGGGTACCAATGGCCGACTGAAAGATTGACTCAGCCCACAGTAGCAAGTGTTCTGCAAGTGGATACTTCGATAGCTATATTGGCACAACTGGCATCATTACAAAAGAGTATTGAGACCATGACAAGGGGAAACGTGCAGCAGGTTGCAGTCGTATGCAAACTTTGTGCAGGAGAACATCCGATTGAACAGTGTGCAATTAACCCAGCTGCAGTTCATTATGTGGGAAACTATAACAGACCAGCCAACACCTACCAAAATACATACAATCAGGGGAATAGGAACCACCCGAACTTCTCATGGAGCAACACCCAGACCCAAAACTAGCTGCAGGCTCCACGACAAGCATACCCTCCTGGTTTTCTTAATCAACAGCAACAGGCAGCACCACAGCAGGAGGAAAAGCTAGGTTGGGAAGAGGCTATAGCCAGAGTCAGAATAGAAAATGAAGTGGCGAGGAGAGCTCAAGAAGCAGAGACGAAGGCCTTGGCGGCGGACATGAAGAATCTAGTAATTCAAACGGGACAGATAGCGAGTGCACTAAATAATCGACCCCAAGGAACTTTGCCAAGCAACACAGAAAAGAACCCAAGGGGAGGCCATGAGCAATGTTATGCTGTAACACTTCGAAGTGGGAAATAGTTAGTGGAGCAGGATTTGGAGAAGCCAGGAACCGAAGAGCAAACTGAAACCAATAAGGAACAAACAGTAGAGAGGGAAGCTGGAGAAAAACCTGCAGAAAAGGAACAAGTGGCTACACCAGTAGTTTACCCTCCACCGCCATTTCCACAAAGGCTCCGTAAGTAGAAACTACAGCAACAATTCACAAAGTTTTTAGAAGTGTTCAAGAAGCTACATATCAATATTCTGTTCGCCGAGGCACTAGAGAAAATACCCAGTTACATGAAGTTTATGAAAGACATACTATCGCAAAAACGTAGGTTGAGCGAGTATGAAACTGTGGCATTAACGGAAGAATGTAGTGCAATTCTCCAGAGAAAGCTTCCGCCAAAATTGAAGGATTCGGGGAGTTTCAACATCCCTTGTTCAATCGGGAACCAGTTTATGGGAAAAGCATTATGTGATCTGGGAGCGAGTATCAACTTAATGCCACTGTTAATATACAAGAAGTTAGGTCTAAAGGAAGTCAAGCCAACAAATATCACTCTACAACTGGCAGATAGAACGACTACGTATCCATTCGGTATAGTGGAGGATGTTCTGGTTAAGGTTGACAAGCTAATTTTACAGGCAGATTTTGTGGTATTGGACTATGAAGAGGACAAAGACATTCCAATAATATTGGGAAGACCATTCTTGGCCACCGGCAAAACTGTGATTGACGTTCTAAACAGTGAATTAACTATGAGGGTAAATGACCAAGAAGTGAAATTTCAAGTGTTTAAGGCAATCACATTCCCAAGCAGTGCTGAAGATAGTCCTGACATGACGGATAGCAACGAAGATGGTCAGAATAAGTCCAGGGATAAAGTTGGTGAAAGAAGTGGAATTGGTGATGACAGTCGCAGACTTAAGCAGAGTCCTGATGAAAAAGGACAAATAATGAAACAATGTTGGGTATGCACAATGGAAATCAAGAGCATTCACAACATCCCAGCAGATCCTGATTAACAAATCATAGAAGGAGTCAGGCTAACGACGTAAAATTAAGCGCTTGATGGGAGGCAACCCATCGGTTATTTTATTTTTTATTTTTTTTATTTTTTTACATTTATATCATCTTGTTGTAATATTGTAGCATACTTGGTAATTTGTCTTCATGATGCATGTCTAACATATTTTATGGTGTAATTGATACAGGAACTTGCAATATCATCAAACATACATTCAAGGTGGGGGCACATATTAACTTAAAGGGAGTAAAGGGAATTGATGAAGCAAAGCAAAAGTCCATCTGTACAACACATGATCACCTGCTGGGGCGGGGAAAAAAAGGTAGCATAGACACGCTGGGGCGGAACGTAAAAAATACGGACAGGGAGTTAACCCGTCCGGGCGGGGAACAAAAAGGAAAAGACCCCGCTGGGGCGGAGAGGCGGATTCGGCAACATGAAAAGAAGCCTGCCTCGTATCACTACACAACTTCCGACGATCCTATCTCCAGTATCCATTACATCACCCCCACTACCTCTCCACTATCATTACCATCAATTGCCCACTATACACACCAACCACCACAAATTCGTTCCAGCACAACTCCCACATTCATCAATTCTAAGCCCTCCCAAATCCTTAACCCCCAAAACATTAAACTGCACCATCATGCGAACCCACCACTCATCAAATAACCCACCACTACAATCCTATCCCCCTCACAAAATTCCACCAAATAACCACAACCCCAACATCTTACCTCCATTACCCTACTTCATATCTAAACCTTCACTATCTTAACCCACTACCGAAGCCCCACCCCCACTATTCCATCATCATCAAATCTCTCCTACAATCTAACTCCAAGCCACTACAGAAATTTCTTTCTCCCCCCCCCCCCAAATCACAACCCTACCCCCCACGAAGCCAAAATTCATGGATAGTGCAGCCATCAAATATTGAAGATCATTCATATATTCCACTACAATCCGAATTGAACGGAATACTAAGGTATTTGGTTTTTATTGTTCAATTGGGTCAAAAGTGAACACTTGGTAATTCTGTTTTGGATTGGATAATTGCTTGAGAAGAAGGGGTGGATCATTGCTATATTATACTTGCTTGCTTGGTTGAGTAACAAAATTTGGGGAAATTAGAGTAAGCAACCTCTCTCAATATAAACCCACTTTGACAACACCTACCAAGTGTTCCATGAAAGTCTTAAACCACAATTCTTCAGAAAGTCATCACTTTTGAGCACGAAAACAATATGTCGCCTCGTCCACATACAAGGCAATAAGGGTGACGAGTCATCCTCCGCCGCCGAACGCTTTGATTATGTGTCGGGCAAGGCCCTCATTCATGAACGTGGAGTTAGATCGGATGCTTGACATAACAGGGAAGTCCTCGACACTTAAATTCTATATTTTTCATAATGAGAACATTGTTTAGTTTAAGTTTGGGGGTGTTTGCTTATTATCATCATAATTGTGTTAGCCTGTTGCATGAATAGTTTAGGCTAGTTATAATTTGCATAGTAGATTAGTTTTTTTGTTTTAGTAGCTTTAGTTAAGTGTTATGCTTATATTGAAAAAAAATCATAAAAGACCAAAAAGAGTGTTAATTAGAATTGTTTGAGTCATATGTCAGTGGTAATAAATAACTTTAGCCTGTGATGAGACTGAACTTACATAAGAACGTAAACATGAAGATAACTAGAATGTTGATGTGTATTCAGACCTTTGCATGAGTCTTTACCTGTTTGACATTATTGCACCGGTTAGCACAATAGACACCAATTTATTCAACTCAGTTCGAATAGTCACATAATTGTCGTCATGAACAGAAATTGGGTTTTAACAAAGGAAATTCAGTGAACTGGTATTAGTGACTAAGATTAAACTGAAACTCAAGTTTGGGGGAAGATATGGGAGCTATCTGGAAAACAATAGAAATGTATGAATAAATACCGTGACTTGTTTAGTTTCGTGGCCGGTGGTACTCGAGTAAGTACACCCTAGGGGATGTCTCTACACCCAGCGCCCTAAAGCCATTCGGTTTGGGAGTCGTTGGTCGAAAGCTCGCTACATGGGTATCACTAAAGAGCCTAAGGAACCTAGACATTGCACAGTCATGAGGAAAATTGAGGTACGGAGAAAGAGCAAAATGCCTCCGTGAATAAAGAAAGATAGAAAATCTCCCATATTAACTTCTGACTTGGTTAACGTTTACTTGAATTCACTGTACCTTGTTTACGCGATATCTTGAGTTAAACTCTGATTGCATTCTAAGACGCGTATTATGTTATATATTTGATCTGTAGTTGGGTATATTATTGTTAAGCACACACATACAGCGTCAGTGTTGACAGGTATAGAGTCATAGACTGGTTTGGATTACGGATACGTATCTGGTTGGATTTAATGTTTATATCTGTTGTGAACTCTCTGAGGCACGATGAGTTAGCTTTGTATGCACTAACAGTTGCATTCATGAGCATTGTATATTCCTGCATATGCATGGTTTTTGCTTGAGGACAAGCAAAGTCTCAAGTTTGGGGGTATTTGATGAGTGAGTTTCATACCAACGAATCGGTAGTCGTTATAGCTTGATTCTGAATTTTTTCGAGTAATTTGCCTATCATTTCTATTAAGTTTACACGTTTATGTGCAGAGAATAAAATGGAGGCGAGAGTAGCTTTAAAGGATGAATTTGCATGTTATATGTCTGTTCTTTAATGCTTACTCTTTTTATTGTGTCCCTGAATATACTCATTATGCTTATATTCTTATTTTAGGTACAATTGAAGAGTTCTGTGATGCTGGAAAGAATTTGGAGGAAAATCTGAGCATTATAGATTATTAAAATTTCCTAGCTGATATGGGTTTCCTGGCAATTATCAATTGGTGGAGCTAAATGTGGGGCCAAGTGGGCTGACCCAATTCAACAATTAATTGGACCTAGGGAGCAGATCATGCAAGTGAGATCCATGCAAGTATTATTATGACCAAGCAAGTGGGCCATGGGTTGGTTTGTTATAGCAGCTCACAAAGTTAACTAGTAATCAGCAACTTGTGGGTCACGTAGCAGCTAGCAAGGGGTTGTAGAATGACACATGCAATTAGCATTTAGGTGAGTAGGCCACGAGCTTAGTGAATGAGCTCCCACGAAATTATGAAGCAAAATGATGAGTGTGACAAGATTAGTATGGAATTAATATGGCCACCTTTCAATTAAATAAAACGCATGCAATTCTTATTAACCTAAGCGGGTCACGCATTCAAGAGGGTCAAAAAGAAGGAGCAGCTCACGCTAAAAAGAGAGCAGCCCACAAATCATGCAAGCCACGCATTGGAAAAGGTGGAGCAGCTTGAAAATATCATGGGTCATGCATGTAAGTAATATAATTTTATCAAGTGAGGCGGCAGGAGCTTAAAGAATATATCATATATGATATAGTTTAGTTATTTAATTAAGGCAGTTGGCAAAAGAATCAACAAAGTGGATTACGCATGCAAGCAATGTAAGTATGTCGAGTGGTTAGCATGTGGGCCAGAGCAAGTGATAGTCCATGCAACACACTAAGCATGCATGCAACAGATGGAATCAACATGAGCAAGCAAGTGGGAGAGCTTAATATATAGCAGCAGCTTGCATAGGAAAATAGAGCAAATGCCATGAGGGGCCCATATTTCCTAGTAGCTTGCAAAGCAACATTATGGCAACTGAATGTAATTTTAGCAAATATGTATTCTAAAGGCAAAAAGCAACATATATATTTGGCATGTACTGTTTCCTACACGGATTGGCTAGCATGAATGGAAGGACTAAGGGCTATTAGCAAAGGAGAGAGAAAAAGATTGTGACTAAGTTTGGAGCAAAAATTCGAAGCTGGACAGAGTAAAAACCCGCCGGGGAGGGTGATTATTACAGGAACTCCCCGCTGGGGCGGGGAGGCGGGCATGCAAGGATTAATTCCTATGTTGATTCGAACGTGGAGGAGGGATAAGGAGAGTGAAACAGGACTATTGCGGGGATATAAGAAAAGGAGGACTCTTATGAAGATAAAATTTACCAAGCCATCGCGCAAAGCACGAAGGGGGGATCTGGACTTGAAAAGGAAAATTGAAGCGGAGAGTGATCGGATGAACGTGAAGCAACTTGGAAATGAGCAACAACAGGATTTTCATATTCCTATCTTTCTCTATTCATTTTACTTTGTATTCATTATGATTAATACTCTGTGGATCATGGATTTTTATTCATTCGTTATGAACTAATTATCTTTTTAAGCTTATGACGGATCTTATTATGTAATGGAAAATTAAGTTTTTTTAAATTCAGTTTATGGAGGTTATTCCCGGATTATTTGCTATGTGTGTGCGTAATTTATATAATTGCTTGATCAACAATTATCTGTTATCGTGTATGAACTTGGGAAAGGACATATAGGATTAGAACTAGCCATAGTGACATGTGTTTGTGATTTCTGCGTAGATGGAATTCATGATTCCTGTTTAGGGTACAGATATGCCTTTACGCCATATGTAATCTTATACAGAACTTAATATTAAACTCTCTTTAATTATAATTCACATAGAGATATAGTGAGTTAGTTAATTAGGGTGTCTTGCTTAAATCTATCATCTGTGGATGTAAGTGAGTATGGATATTATGCATCGAGAGGTGGTTTTATCTGCGTTAATGTTCTTGATTAATAATCTGGGATAATTGAAATAAACTGGGAAAAAGGATATTATCTGAAGTAAAATAATAAGTGGAGTTATAGGCTTAATTCTCTCAATCTTGTTAAAATCTCGATTTAGTGTGGCGATTGTTCTAAGTAATAATTTAGTTATAAAAACATCATTTTGACCGCTAGTTTGATAAAGTTGAAATACTATAAAATTGGTAATTGTTTGATTAAGCAGTAATTATTGTCTCTGTGGGTACGATCTTTGATTTATCACTGTATTACTTGTTGACCACGTACACTTGCGTGTTGCGCGTAGAAAATACCCAACAGGGTGGTAAGGAGTAGTAATACGATGATTCACCCCATATTTGGCCAGAAGCGCAGAAAAATGACGATTGCAGAAATGTGTACCCTCATCACTGATGATGGCTCTAGGCATCCCGAAGCGTGTGAATATGCTTTTTTGAAGAAAACGTAGGACCACCCGAGCATCGTTGGTTGGTAAGGCTGTTACCTCTACCCATTTGGACACATAATCGACCGCCAGCAATATGTATAAATTTCCACAAGATGAGACAAAAGGTCCTATGAAATCAATTCCCCATACGTCGAAGATTTTAACCTCGAGGATCATATTAAAAGGCATCTTATTTTTCTTGGATATGTTACCCACGCTGACAACGGTCACAGCTCTAGACAAAGTTATGCTCATCTTTAAACAGTGTTGGTCAATAAAAACTGGCCTGAAGCACTTTGGCGGCTATTCTCTTGCCCCCATAATGGCCTCCATAAACAGATGAGTGGCAGTCTCACAGTATGCTCTCCATTTCGCTCTCGGGGACGTACCGTCTAATCATCATATCAGCGCACTATCTAAATAAGTACGGCTCATCCCAACTATACCAGCGAGCATCGTGCAGAAACTTCTTCTTTTGGGCTTTAGAAAAGTCAGACGGGATAATATTGCTCACTAAGAAGTTTGCAAAATCTACGAACCAGGGCATCTAGCCTTGCACCACGAATAACTGCTCATTCGGGAAGGACTTATTGATCATTACTTTATCGTTTCTGTCCATTCACGGGTTTTCCAGTCGAGATAAGTGGTCAGCCACTTGGTTCCGGTCCCTTATCTATCCTTGAATTCTAAGTCAAACTCTTGGAGGAGAAGTATACACTGAATGAGTCGAGGTTTAGCATCCTTCTTTGAAATCAGGTATCTGATTGCAGCATGATCTGTGTATACAATTACCTTTGTGCCAATCAAATATGACCTGAATTTGTCAAAAGCATATACCACTGCAAGAAGTTCCTTCTCAGTGGTGGTGTAGTTTAACTGGGCGTCTGTCAGGGTTTTACTTATATAATAAATCACATGAAAGATCTTATCCCTGCGCTGTCCCAATACCACCCCCACGGCGAAGTCGCTTGCATCACACATCAGTTCGAAGGGGAGTGACCAGTCTGGCGCTATAATGACGGGAGCCGTAGTCAATTTCGTTTTCAAGTGTTCAAAGGCTACCAAGCATTCCTCATCGAATTTGAACGGGATGTCCTTCTCGAGTAAACTGCACAAAGGCTTAGTAATCTTCGAGAAGTCTTTGATGAAACGCCGGTAGAAGCCTGCATGGCCGATAAAACTACGAACTCCTTTTACAGAGGATGGTGGCGGTGAACTTTCTATGGTATCTAATTTAGCTCTATCTACCTCTAGACCTTTCTTAGAAACTTTGTGGCCCAGAATGATGCCCTCCTTTACCATAAAATGGTATTTCTCCCAGTTCAGAACGAGGTTAGTCTCAACACATCTTTTTAACACCAATACCAGATTCTCTAAACAGATGTCGAAAGATTCCCCAAAGACAGAGAAATCATCCATGAAGACTTCTACGTTATGTTCGACCATGTCTGAGAATATAGCCATCATGCATCTCTGGAAGGTGCGTTACATAGCCTGAAAGACATCCTTCAAAAAGCAAAAGTGCCATATGGGCATGTGAAGGTGGTCTTTTCATGGTGCTCGGGGGCTTTGACAATTTGATTATACCCCGAGTAATCGTCCAGAAGGCAATAATAGTCGTGTCCTACTAGCCTATCCAGCATCTGATCAATAAACAGGAGAGGGAAATGATCTTTTCTTGTAGCTTTATTTAGTCTGCGATAATCCATGTAGACTCACCATCCCGTAACTGTCCTGGTAGGAATAAGCTCACTCTTTTCGTTAGTCACGACTGTCATGCCCCCCTTCTTAGGGACGCACTCCACCGGGCTCACCCAGGAGCTATATGATATCGGATAGATTATCCCAGCATCTAACCACTTAAGGATCTCCTTTTTGACAACTTCCTTTATGATCGAATTTAATCTTCGTTGTTGCTCTATTGATGGCTTGCTGTCATCCTCCAAGTGTATCTTATACATACAGTAGGAAGGGCTGATCCCCTTGAAGTCAGCTATAGTCCACCCAATAGCTGATTTAAACTCTCTAAGGACCCGCAGCAATTTGCTCTCTTGATCGGATGATAGAGCAAAAGCGATGATAAACGGCAACGTCGAAGATTCTCCCAGATATGCATATCTCAAATGATCCGAAAGAGGTTTCAGGTCATGTGTGGGAGCCACTTCAAGAGAAGGCTTTAGTCATCCTGATGACTCCCCTGTCTGTCCAAGTGGTTCGATGGGAATTTTAAACTTTTGCATCTAAGGCACCGTATTCAGAAGTTATATGCACTCCACCACATCAGTCTCCTCTATGTCTGAGTCTCCCAGTAGAGCACTCTCCAATGGATCCACACTCAGCAAGTGTTCAGTCTCCTCCTGCAGTATCCTGTCGACAATGTCAATTCTGAAACAATCTTCCTCATCTGTGGGAAACTTCATAGCCTTGAAGACATTGAATGTCACCTCTTGGTATTGAACCTTCATAGTTAATTCTCCCTTTTGTACATCTATGAGTGTTCTCCCGGTGGCTAGAAACGATCTCCCCAGAATAATTGGAATGTTCTTGTCTTCCTCAAAGTCCAAGATGATAAAGTCTGCAGGGAATATTCTACCTTTACCAACACGTCTTCAACAATGCCTCTGGGGTATGTGATGGAACTATTGGCTAGCTGCAAAGACATGCTTGTCGGCTTAGGGGCCGGCAAACCCAATTGAGTGAACACCGATAGTTGCATCAAATTTATGCTTGCCCCCAAGTCGCATAGGCACTTGATGAAGGACAACTCCCCAATAGAGCATGGAATTGTGAAGCTCCCTGGATCCTTAAGCTTTTGAGGTAACTTTCTCTGTAAGATGGCACAGCACTCCTCTGTCAAGGCCACTATTTCATAGTCTTCTAACTTCTTCTTCCTTGACAGTATTCCCTTCATGAACTTTGCGTAGCTCGGCATTTGTTCCAACGCCTCAACAAAGGGAATATTAATTTGCAGTTTCTTGGATACCTCTAAAAATTTGGCGAACTGCTTATCCAGTTTCTGCTTTTCAATTCTTTGTGGATATGGTGCAGGAGGGTAGATTACTTGGGGTGGAATATGGGTTTTCTCAGTGTTTTCCTCCTTATATGCCTCAACTGCATTACCCCCATCAATCCCATCCTTCAAATTTTCTTCAACATTTTATGCACTTGGGCGCGAGCGCACAGGGTTTTGGCCATCCTAGGGCGTGGCCGCGCCAGCCTCTGGTTCAGTAGTCTGTTTCCCAGACCTTAAGGTGATTTCTTGGCATTGCTCTTTGCCGTCTCTTCTCCCCGGATTCGCTTTTGTATTGCTTGGAAGAGTCCCTTGCGGTCTATTGAGGACTGCACTGGAAATTTGACCAATTTGAGTTTCCAATGTCTTAAGAGATACCGCTTGACTCTTAACCAACAACTTAAGTTCTTCTATTTCAGCCCTCTCCTCTGATTGATGACTAGGAGCTGGAGGTTGTTGATGTTGTGGTTGATGAAATTCGAGTGGGTGTGACTGTCTCGGTGCATACTGCTATTGGGACTGCTGTGGCTGAGCTTTTGGTGGATAGGGTTGATACTGGGAATGTTGGGCATTTTGGTATATTTGTTATGGTTGTTGTTGAGGAGGTTGGTACTGATTTTGTTGTTGTGGTGTATGGTATTGAGTTTGTTGAGATGTTTGAGGCTGTTGGGCATTTTGGTTGTTGCTCCAACTGAAGTTAGGATGGTTCTGATTGTTTGGATGGTAGGAGTTTGGGAACTGATTCTGAGGCTTCTGGTAGTTGCTGACGAACTGGACCGACTCAGTAGTGATGGCACACTACTCAGTCGGGTGTGCTCCTGCACACAACTCACATACAAATGCAACTTGCTGAACTCTATTCTCAGCCATAGAATCTATCTTCTTGTTCATGGCCGCCATCTGTGCTGACAATGCTGTGATGGCATCCACATCCAATACTCCGGCCACTTTAGGTTGAACCATGCTTACTGTTGGATTCTGATATTCATTGGCCGCCATAGTTTCAATCAGATCATAGGTTGTCGGATAGTCCTTGGCCCATAGAGCTCCTCCTGATGCGGCGTCAATGATTTGCCTTGACTGCCACCCCAAACCATTATAGAACGAATTTATCACCATCCAGTCAGGCATTCCATGGTGTGGGCATTTCTTGAGCATCTCTTTGTAGCGTTCCCATGCCACATACAACGATTTCCCTTGTTGCTGTGGAAACTGAGATAGAGCACTCCTCATGGAAGCAGTCTTAGCCATGGGGAAGAATTTGGTTAGAAATTTATTTGCTAAGTCTTCCCACGTGGTAATTGATCCTGAGGGTAATGAATGCAACCAAATCTTCACCTTATCCCTCAAGGTGAATAGGAATAATCAAAGTTTCACTGCATCACCTGAAACATTGTTAAATTTAAAGGTGTCGCATATCTCTATGAAGCTCAGGATATGCTCATTCGGATCTTCATTCGCTGCACCCCAAAATTGGACAGTATTTTGAACCATCTGCAGTGTCCCTAGTTTGATTTCAAATGTATTCGCAGCTATCGCTGGCCTAACTATACTGAACTGCAGATCAGAAATTTTTGGTATGTAGTAGTCCCTCATAGCTCTATTTTCGGCTCTTTGCTCTTCGTCCGCCATTTGTTCGAGTTGTTCAGGTTCCTCTTGTCAGTTAGTATTTCTAGTGTTTGCACTCTAAGCTCTGTCGTTAATGTTCCCTTGCAGAGGCACTAATTCAGGATTGTTGGCTCATGTGTGCATAAACTAACCACAAGTACCTGAAACACAAATAAAGATAAAGTTAGAAATGAGATAAGAAGAGATTTGTTCAAGTCAGACAAATCTAACAAAAACTGATGTCAATAGTAATAATCTAACAACTATCCCCGGCAACGTCGCCAAAAACTTGTTGCGCCATTTTGGTGTTAACAAAACGGGCACAAAATACTTGAAAGCATACACGGTCGACAAGTAATAAATTTGATAAGTAAAGTTCATTCTCACGGAGAAAAGGAGTTAGGCTTAAACTATCATGCAACAGTCCTATAGTTATATTAGTCTGCTCAAACGAGTATCAAACTGTGACTTAATAACTATACTGATTTTAACATAAACTTAACTAATTAACAGAAGGGGTTCAAATTGGAGAAATATGGGATCCTAACTTCACCTATTGCATCGTCTAGATTACCAACACCTCATGTTAAGTATAAATAATCACATAGGACTGCTAGTCGGGAGCACGAATGTGAGACAAGGCTATTTGTCAATAAACCAAGCCCATATCATATAATATCCTCAAAAGAGATAAAAATCACATGAACACCAATAAAACCTAAATCACTACTTGTCTGTGTGATTTACAAGCTATATCAGTTTAAGTGAAAGCCCTCAATAGCCTACATATGGCAATACGGTATATTTCTATCCGAATTACGAATCACAAAACTCATCGAATGCAAGTTTCACGAACATAAGCTAGCATGGCAAAATCTAAGTTTACACTTCCTCTTTCAATTCCATATAAACTATTACAGTAGATGCTGATCAAGCATCTAAACATACAATACAACCATGCTAGGCAATCCATACATTTTCACCCATACATTTCAAAGAGACATAAAACCCTAGACTAAGCAATAAGATCCATTAGAATCCCATAATGGTTGTTAGTTTATCTCTGAACCACAAACCATTATGGGATTTAAACTAAGCATTGAAAGCAAATAATGAAAGTAAGAGAGTAGAGAGAATAGAGAATGCAAATCTTGTGGTTCCCCTTCCAATAGAATGCTAGCAATCTCAAGTTTAGACCACAACAAGCTCCAAAGTGAGGCCTAGAAATGTAAATGCTACTTAGAACTAAAAGAGAAGAAAAGTTAAGCTCTCAAGCTCTATAGCTCCCTAACCCTAGAAATGTAAAAACTCATAATAAATATTAAGTCTGAGAAGTGATAAGTGGTCTCCGTTCATTACACAACACAAAGCCTTATATGCATACACTCAGCCAAAATGAAAAATTAAAAAGTCAAAAGTCTTCAGCCAAGACCAACGCGGCCGCGCGGCCCCATATTTCAATTTGGGGGCCGGAGCACCAATGTCCAGAGCCGCGTCTGGTCTGCTAATCGGCGCAGGCGCGCCGCATCCCTTTGTTATTATGGCGCGGCCGCGCGGGCCTGCTTCCTGCTGGTGCAATGCTGGTGTTGTGTGCTGCTTCCTTGCTGCTTTCTTTTATTTCTTACTCCTTCACTTCATGCTGCATCTAAGCCATTTTGCACATGCCCTTCATCTCACGCCATCTTCATGCCAAGCCATCTTTTTTTCCACATAAGCTCTCCACCTTGCCTTTGCCAATACCATGCCATTTTATGTCGTTTTCAATGCCATTCCATGCCAAACGAGTTTCCTGATTGAAATATGCAAAACAAAGACAAAACATATTAAAAGACACTAAATTGCTTGAGTTTAAGCCATAATCATAGCAAGTTGATATCCAATAAGTAGGTATAAAACCTACTTATCAACCACTATTAGTATTTGGTTAGTGGTGCCCCATTTTCCTATATTCTTCATTTCACTTTGTATTATCAGACAGGGATGATGACCGCAGTAGATAACTTGTTGTATATGCTCATGATATTTCCCATCTATCGCATCATATTTATATTTATCATCATGCATGTATTATGTCATATGTATGCATTTAGACAGATGAGTTCAGATTTGACCCCTGGATGGTCTTGTGGTACGGTAACACAGATGACGTCGTCTGCGGTTAGCCGTATCGAGCACTTGCCACAGTCTAAGGTGGCTTTATCATTGAGGTTATGGTACGAGAGCCTACCCTTCTTAGCCAGAGGGACAGTTGACCAGTTGTTGGGGCATTCGCTGGCCCTTGCAGATTTTCAGGTGCCATATGGGTTTGTGGATGGCATACTATCCTGCTGGATACCCGAGAGGCAGGTGTTTCGCATTGGGCGACATAAGCTGAAGCCAACTCTAGAGGAGTACGAGCGGCTTACCGGTCTGGCTCTGGACTTGTCATGTGCCCGGACTGCTGTTAGTGATATGTGGAGACCATTCCTGCGGATGTCCGGTCTTCGCCAGAGGGTAGTCGCGAACGAGATCGTATCTGGGCATGTGATCTCGATTGACTTCTTGATCAATCATTTTGGGCATCCATTTTCGATCTTGCCATGTTCAGGGATAGCCTCCCCATATAGCTTCATTACTCATGCACTGACATGGATTACTTGCCCCTAGCGGGTTTGAGGGGAGTGACTATTTATCATCCCCTGGTTGTTATGAGCCAGTTTAATCAGTTCCAGAGCTTGCACCGATTCAAGGGGTCTGCTGATCAGAGGATGTCGGTATTGTCCATATCATCAGCCGACTTGGTTTTAGTATATGAGTGTTGGGCTCACAGAGAGAGGGCTGAGTTCTCCAGTAGTCATCCAGACCATTCTCCAGAATTTTTTGCATGGCTGGAGGCAGATATGGCAACAGCTGCAATTATTCCTTCAGCTCCTATTGTAGATTTAGATGAGGAGGAGCCTATGGAGGATCCTGACTCTCATACTGAGGATGAGCTATTCGTAGGTTTGATAGCGGCCCTGGTCAGTGATCCACCGACTATTCCTGCAGACACAGATCCGACTTTGGCGGATTCCTTATTCAGGATGACCCTTGAGCGGGATTCAGCTAGAGCGCAGATGTTAACTGCCTTATTTGGCAGAGATATAGCTTTGGCTGAGAGGGACGCACTTTGAGTCGCTCAGGGTGTTGGCTTAATAGAGAGAGAGGAGCTCCGATCTGCCAGAGATGCAGCTATTGTGGAGAGGGATGAGATCCGCTCAGCCAGAGATGCAGCCTTTGCTGAGATCGATGATACTTTGATTGCTAGAGATGTAGCTTTTGTAGAAAGGGATGAGGCTATAGCTTCCCGTGATTTCCACATTGCTGACAGTACTGCTCTTTGATCTTATACGCAAGGCCTAGTTACCGAGATGAGCGCATATATTGATGACCACAGCGCCACACTATAGATGATTGTGGAGGTTTTGAGCCGTATGGAGGCTAAGGTTATTGCACTTGCAGCTGCTCCTCCATCTTCAGAAAGAGATGCCATGGTGGCATTGCTAGCCCGCCTATCCTTGGGTCCATAGACTAGCCTTATTTTTTCCTATACAGACTAAATCAGCGATTTTTGTCATGTACAGGACACTATGTGTATATCAAGTAACAGAGAAATATATTTTTGATTCACTTCCCTTTTTGGAGATGTATTGTCATTGTTAAGTGATTACCACTTCTTTCATGACTCACGGTTGTTGATGTATCTTGAGCTTCTCCTTGATGGACTGACAGTTGAGATGTCAGGAGTATCTCAAATGGGCCTGTTGACCAGGGTAGCTTGATAGGATTTAGCTTCTGTATGGCTTTCGGTGTCTTGGAACTAGTTTTTATTGGGATTTTATTTTTTCTTGAAAGTCAAACTGCACCGTATATGGCTGCCTACGTACTCCCGGGTGGAGAGAGATCAGGTCATTCGTAGTTCTGGCTTCTATTAGAGAGGGTTTGAAAAGTATTTGTCTTGGGTTTTGACTTTGGTTTGATGAGTTTTTTGAGTTTTTATTTGGTTTGACCGCACCAGAAATGGCTGCCTACGTACTCCCGGGTGGAGGGAGATCAGGTCATTCATAGTTTCAGCTTTCTAGTGAAAAAGACCAAACCTGATTTGATTTGTAGGACCCGGATGCAGGTATACATGTGCTTCAGATGTAGTACCTCTTCACGGTGTCTGAGTTGATGAGTTGGGAAAATTCGTTCCCGTCCATTTCTTGTAATTTGATAGCTCCTCCCGTCAACACTTCCTTGACAATGAAAGGGCCTTCCCAATTAGGGGCGAACTTTCCTTTAGCTTCGTTATGATTGGCTAAAACTTTCTTTAGCACCAAGTCATTTTCTTTGAATTACCATATTCAGACCTTTTTGTTGTAGGATTGAGTAATCCTTTGCTGATATAACTGTCTGTGGAAAATGGCTGTAGCCCTTTTTTCATCTATTAGAGACAGTTGGAGATATCAGTCTTGCAACCACTGATCCTCGTCTATCTGAGCATCGATCAACACTCGTAAAGATTCCATCTCTACTTCTACGGGGAGGACTGCTTCCATGTAATAGACCAATGAATAAGGGGTAGCCCCAGTAGAGGTGCGCATTAATGTCCTGTATGCTAACAGTGTTAGAGGCAGCAGGTCAGGCCGTTCTTTGTGATTGGCGGACATTTTTTGCATGATCTTTTTGATGTTCTTATTGGCCGCTTCGACTGCACCATTCTTCTTGAGCCGATAAATGACGAAATTAAGATGCTTGATGTGGAACTTGCTGCACAGTTCTCTCATCATTTGATTGTTCATGTTTTTGGCGTTGTCGGATATGATCACCTTTGGTTGTCCATATCGACAGACAACATTGTTTCTAATGAAACCCATGATGACCTCTTTCGTGACTTTAGGAAAAGAGGCTGTTTCAACCCATTTGGTGAAGTAATCGATCGTAGTGAAGATGAATCGATGACCATTGCTGGCTTTGGGTTCCACTAGACTGATCATATCCATTCCCCACATGGAGAAAGGCCATGGTGAACTCATGTTGTGTAGCTCATTCAGAGGAGCGTGTATGGCATTTCCATGTACTTGGCATTTATAACATCTTTTGACGTGATCATCGCAATCAGTTTTAAGAGAAATCTAATAATGACCGGCTCTTAATATCTTCCTTGCCAATAGATGACCGCTCATGTGTGGACCACAGACTCCACCGTGGATTTCATCCATCAATCTCTGGGCTTGATCTTTATCAAGGCATCTTAACAATCCTATCCCAGCATCCCTTTTGTAGAGGGCATCTCTGCTCAGATAGAACGTCATAACCATCTTGTGAATCCGCTTTCGCTCGGATTGGCTTGCTCTAGCGGATGTAGATCCATCTCGTAGATATTCCTTGATGTCTTGATATCAGGGCTGATTGTCAGGAGGTATTTCATCTGATACGTTACCAACGTAATTCCCGTATGTTGGGGCTTTCTGAATTATGAATTTGATACAGGGAATCCAACTCCTATCGGATATGTAGATTAATGAAGCCAACGTTGCAAATGCATCAGTGAAGTCATTCCAACCTCGAGGAATATGTTTGAAGGTTATGTCTTTAAACTCTATAGATATTTTGACGATCAGCCGATGATAGGGCAGCAAATGCAGTTCTTTGGTGTGATATGCCCCGGTGGTTTGTCTGATGACCAGCTCAGAGTCTCCAAAGACTAGTAGGTGTTTGATACCCATGGATTGGGCTAGTTTCAACCCCATTATACAGCCTTCATACTCGGCCGTGTTGTTGGTGTTGCCAAATTAAAGTTTGGTAGCCATAGGATATTGTTCTCCTGTACCAGAGATAAGGACTGCCACAGCTCTGGCACCTTCCATGTTTACTACTCCGTCGAAATACATTTTTCATGGTTGGACTATATTCTTTTGCTGGAGTTATTGAATTGTCATAATTCCATCATCTAGGAAATAAGTCTCTAGAGGCTCGAACCCTCCTGAAGGTGGTTCAGCTAATTGATCTATAATGCCTTGACCCTTGATTGACTTCTAAGTGACGTACATAATGTTAAATTGTTATAGGATCAACTGCCATTTGGACAGTCAACAATTCAACATTGGCTTGTTGAATACGTATTTGAGTGGATCCATGCGGGATATGAGGTAAGTCGTGTGCCCATGGAGGTAATACTGTAACCTCATGGCGGCCCATGCTAATGCACGACATATTTTTTGGATCAGGGTGTATTTCTGTTCATCACTGCTGAATCTTTTGTTGATGTAGTAGATGGCTCTTTCTTTGATACTATCATCTTTCTGTCCTAACATGCAGCCCATTACATGAACAAGGGAACTCCATCCCTTGGAGGTACCAAAACAGGTGCTTCGATCAGCTGTCTCTTGATGGCAAGAAAGGCTTGTTGACAATCCTCATTCCATTTGGTAGAAGAATTCTTCCTTAGTAGTTTGAATATGGGTTCCCAGGTTGCTGTGAGATGGGAAATGAATCGGCTTATGAAATTGACTTTCCCCAGAAACCCATATATCTTCTTCTCTGTTCGAGGTACTGGCATCTCAGTGATGGCTTTAATCTTGGCAGGGTCTAGTTCGATGCCTTGATTACTAACTAGGAATCCTAGTAGCTTGCCTGCTTTGACGCCAAAAGCACATTAGGCGGGATTCAGCTTGAGGTTGTACTTACGCAACCTGTTGAACTGCTTCCTAAGATGGTCGATGTGATCATCCTCCCTCCAGGATTTAATAATGATGTCATCCACATAAACCTCTAACTCTTTGTGCATTATGTCATGAAATAGGGCCATCATGGCTCGCTGATACTTGGCTCCGGCATTGATGAGGCTGAAGAATAGTCGCCTATAGCAGAAGGTTCCCCAAGGAGTGATGAAAGCTGTTTTCTCCCGGTCCTCTTCTGTAAGACCCCAACTTTTATAAATAAAAATTTAATTTCCTCTATATATTATTTTGATATAGTAAGGTGTTGATTTGATAAATGTGGTAAGTTATGGATGGAATGTGCAAATTTTACAAAGTAAGCAAGTGGTCATAATATATTCGTTGTGTCGGGGAATATTCTTTTGTCGGAGAATATTCGTACGACGGCGCAGCCATTGGTGGACCCCACAACAGAATAATTGTCGGATATAGAAAGCGACAGAAATAACATTTTCACGGCAAAACTTTTACCGTTAAACTGTTAAAATACCCGGTGATAAAAATACAGTAATACGCATTGTTGCAAAGTAGCACACGGTATTGCACAATATCTTTGATTATTGATGCTTATGTAAGAAGTCACTCAGTATTTAATAATTGCTACAGTAGTTGTTGCACAGTATATCATATTATTGATTCAATTATTGTCACAGTATCATCTGCACAATATTTTATATTATTAAATCAATAATGGTCAGTCATATTATTTAAATGATATTATTAG
This sequence comes from Panax stipuleanatus, assembly GCA_020205555.1. Lineage (NCBI taxonomy): Eukaryota > Viridiplantae > Streptophyta > Magnoliopsida > Apiales > Araliaceae > Panax > Panax stipuleanatus. Next base: position 42,774,346 of record CM035115.1, on the reverse strand, counting down.
ATAGCATTATTGGCAATGTCTAGAAAGTTCTGTCTAGGAAAGGGGTTAGTTAATTGCGCGCCAGTAAGAAAAAAATCTTTATCGGAAGGCCCCCTCTTTCCTGGGAACGACCTGGTTGTCATTATTGTGATTCTGTAATATTAATTTATATAATAATTGATGAATGGTTGATAAAAATATTTTCATTGTGTTGGAAATATTAATGTTAGTAGAAATCGACATTTATTTCGATAATAGTTGATTTTCGGATGTTAAATTGACCTAACGGAGAATTAATCAGATAAATGAGCAATTAATGGGTGGTTAACATGTGGGACCCACTTATTGGTGGATAATAAATAGTTGGTGGGTAGTTGCAGGGGTGGAGGTGCAAGATTTATAAACTTGAGGGACTAAATTAAAAATTTAGGCAAAGATGGAGGTACTAAAGTGTAATTGTCCAACCTTTTTCTAGCCTATAAATAGCAAGCTAATTTCATTCATTTCTCACCATTCTTGAAGAACAAAGTTATTATAGTGAGAAAAATTATAGAGAGAAAAAGAAGAAGAGTATTCTGCTACTACACTACTCCAGTATCCAATCTTCTACTGAGGTAAGGGGTATTATTTCTTTTATATTCATAAAGAATGCTATTTTCTTTCAATACTCGTAAGGGTTGTTACTCTATTCTTTATTGATCTGTGGGAGTAACCTGTCTACGCGGATTACCGCATGCATGGTGAATAACCCTTTGTATTCATTCTTTATTGATCTGTGGGAGTAACCTGTCTACGCGGATTACCGCATGCCTGGTGAAAACCTTTTGTATTCATTCAATTCCTTAATAATCTGTGGGAGTAACCTGTCTACGCGGATTACCGCATGCGTGGTGAATCACCCTTCGTATTCATTTCTATTAAATTGTGGAAATGATCTGTCTACGCGGATTACCGCATGACGGGTGAAAATCCAATTACAGTTTCGTATATTCATTCATACTCGTACGAAATATTATTTCACTGGAATATTGGTCTGAACTTGTTATGAAATTTTTATTTTTTTTTATGACAAGTTACTATTCACGGGTTACTATTCATGAGTTACTATTCACGGAAAAAAAAAATTTTTTTTTTTTTTATCTTTGATTGGATCCAAGTTTGAAACTTCATTCTTGAATTTTGCTCCACAATTGATTATTACGGAGTATTCATGAACTTGGATAAATTAAATTACGAATTCCTAATTTTTGTCCTTTATCTCACTCGATTCGTTTTTATATTATTTTTCATCATTCTCAGTCTTAAATGATGATACAAATGAATATCTTTGGCCTATAGTGCAAAGATGAATGATTATTTGATGAATATCTTTGGCCTGTAGTGCAAAGATGATTACCTGATGAATATCTTTGGCCCGTAGTGCAAAGATGGACAGGAGTTGAGATGAACATGATCACTGGTGATATAAATGAATATCTTTAGCCTGTAGTGCAAAGATGAATATTTGATTCGAGATATATATTGATTGATGTTACAGGGATAAAATATTGATGATGGACTTTAAATCATAGAAGATAGTAGACTTCATTCTCTGCTTAACTCTTCTAATGATTTGTTATTTCCGCTGCGAATATTGATCTAAAACTTGTTGTCCATAATATTTTATCTGAACTGTTGAAGACTAACGATAATTTATTTTTCATTATCTTAGTCATAATATTCTTTATTGGGCTAGTTGAGCTCACCCTTTTCTTCCATTGTTCTCTTCAGGAAATGAGAATATTGCGGGTACTAGTCGGGGAATGGAGTGATGGTCCGAGTTAGAGCAGTAGTAGTCCTCACTATTTCTGATAAATAGTGTGATCATAATTGTAATGAGGACTTAGTTTGAATCTTAATATTTTCTACATATTTGTACTGAGACTCACAGTTGTGTGGTCGTATTTTGCACGACCGTATGATATAAAGTTTGTATTTGAATTCTGTACCATGTATTTGGCGACTCAGAATGGGTTGGGTTGAATGGACCTATTCTGGGGGCGTCACAGTTGGTATCAGAGCTTAGGGATATGATCTCTGGCGGAGATCGGGGAATAGAACTAGGAGGGGAGAGACGAGTAAATCCTTCGCTAGTGTGTCCTACCTAAGCTTATGTGGTATTTAATTGGTCAGTCGGAGCATAGGGTTAATATGTTATATGTTATTTGTTTAATTAACCCTTGTTTTATGGCAGTATTTGAGAATGGCAGCTGAGAATGTTAACAACGAAGTGAATGAGACTGTGGAGACACCTTTAATCACCAACCAGGATAATGTGATGACAGAAGAAGAAGAAATTAGAAATATCCATGTGGTGAGTGAAGAATTAATAGTTGCACCCGAGCTAGTCGCAGAGGTAGCAGCTGAGAGTGAGGAAGAAGAGGAACCTGAGGAGGAGTATTTATTAGGAGAACTTTATGATCAAAATGTAGAACTGCAAAATCGTATTCTTGAGTTAGAAAAGCAGGGTGAAGAACGACAGACAGCCGTGGAACAAAGGGATACAATAATTCAAGAAAGGGATATAGAAATTCAAGATTTTGCTACTCGTTATGCGAGGCTTGAACAGAAGTTCTCTTTGGCAGAACATATGATATTAGAGCTAGAATCTGAAAATGCAAATGTCAACGATCAGCTGAAAGAAGAAGCAACGGAACGAGTGAGAATTGAAGATGCATGGGTAAAAGCCGCACGACGCGTTGATATTTTAGAAAGAGACGTCCGATCAAAGAAGGCCAAAATAGACGAAATGGATTTTACTTTTTGGACAGCAATTGGGAGAATCAAACATCGAGTTTGGAATTACCCTGTGCATAGCGGTCAACCCCAATTCGATATGGATCGAAGAGTAATGATTCAGATCATGGATCAGGAGTGTGACGAAGCAGTTGAGGGTGGAATGAGCTGTATAGCAAAGTCAAGACCAGTTGGGATAGTGACACCAAAGACTGTCCCAGACAAATCAAAGTCGGTGGTTCCATGAAGAGCGTTTATCGAGACTGCCCAAAACGCGAGGAACCCGAATGAATTTATCACGGGTTAGTTAATCATAAATTTTTGCGAAGTTTATACCTTGTTAGATACCGGTGCTACCCATTCCTTTATTTCACCTGCTTGTGCTCAACGTTTGAACTTGACTTCTGATAAATTAGACTTTGACTTATCTGTTGAAACTCCGTTAGGAGAAACCTTTGTTACATCCACAGTTTACAAATCTTGCTTGATTCAGATTGGTACCCTTACCTTACCCGTTGATCTTATATCTTTGAAAATACTTGCATTTGACGTGATTTTAGGAATTGACTGGTTAACCAATTACCATGCCAAAATTGATTGTTTTCGTAAGGTTGTTAGTTTTCATATTCCTAATCAACCTGTTGTACGAATTCAAACCACCAAACCACTAAAATCAGTCAATATCATTTCAAATCCCAAGGCTATTCGTTTATAAAAAAAACGGATGTCAAGCTTTCTTAGCTCATGTCACTGATCTAAATCAGAATACATCAGATTTGAATGATATTTCCGTTGTTAATGAGTTTCCTGATGTATTTCCCGAAGAACTTTCCGGTCTACCCCCAGAACGTGAAGTTGAATTCTTTATTGACCTTGAGCCCGGTACAAAGCCCATTTCTAAAACCCCATATCGAATGGCTCCTATTGAACTTCAGGAGTTAAAGGTCCAATTACAAGAGTTGTTAGATATCGGTTTTATTCGTCCTAGTATGTCTCCTTGGGGTGCTCCTGTTTTATTCGTAAAGAAGAAAGACGGGAGTATGCGACTTTATATTGACTATCGGGAGTTGAACCATGTCACCATTAAGAATAGGTATCCGTTACCTCGTATTGATGACCTGTTCGACCAGTTGCAAGGAGCGCAATTTTTTTCAAAGATCGATCTTCGTTCTGGATATCATCAGTTGAAGATTAAAACTGAGGATATTCCAAAGACTGCTTTCAGAACACGGTACGGGCATTATGAGTTCTTAGTCATGTCTTTTGGATTGACTAATGCTCCTGCTGCTTTCATGGATATGATGAACCGTGTATTCAAAGAATATTTAGATCAGTTTGTGGTTGTCTTTATTGATGACATCCTCATCTATTCTAAAAGCCGTGAAGATCATAACCACCACTTGAAGATGGTACTTCAAAGGCTTCGTGATAACAAGCTTTATGCCAAATTGAAGAAATGCGAGTTCTGGCTTGAGGAAGTAGCATTCCTTGGGCACGTGGTATCAAAACATGGGGTATCTGTTGACCTGGCGAAGATTGAAGCAATACAAAGTTGGGAACAACCTAAATCGGTGACCGAAGTACGTAGCTTTCTGGGCTTAGCTGGTTATTATCGGAGATTCGTGGAAGAATTTTCTCGAATCGCTACTCCATTAACTCAGCTGACTCGGAAAGATACAAAATTCGTATGGAACGAGGAATGCGAGAAGAGCTTTCAAGAGCTCAAGAGGAGACTCATTTCGGCACCTGTTCTGACAATACCATCTGGTTCGGATGGATTTGTCATTTACAGCGATGCTTCGGGCAAAGGGTTAGGATGTGTTCTCATGCAACATGGGAAAGTCATAGCCTATGCCTCACGACAACTCAAAGAATATGAGAGGAATTATCCTACTCATGATCTAGAGTTGGCAGCAGTCATTTTTTGCGTTGAAGATATGGAGACACTACCTGTATGGGGAGAAAGTGGAGATCTATACAGATCATAAGAGCCTCAAATATTTCTTTACCCAGAAGGAACTTAACATGCGGCAACGACGTTGGCTTGAGTTGTTGAAAGATTTCGACCATACCATCCAATATCATCCTGGAAAAGCAAACGTGGTAGCAGACGCGTTAAGTAGAAGATCATATGCGGGAATGAGTGCGATGCTGTCAACACAAAGGCCCATTTTGTGTGACTTACAAAGGATGGAGATAGAGTTCAAGACTCCGGGGACCCACATGATGATGTCAAGTTTACGCGTAGAACCAGCTTTAATTGATAAAGTTAAAGCTGCTCAATCTACAGATCCGGAGTTGATGAAGATGAAGAAGAAGGTGCAAGAAGGTGTTATTCCAGAAGCAAGAATCGATGAAGAAGGAATACTTCGAGTCAACTCCAGACTTTGTGTTCCTAACGATTCTGACTTGAAGTATAGAATCATGATGGAGGCACACAACACACCGTTTGCGATCCATCCTGGGAGTACTAAAATGTATCGTGATCTTTGACATACATTTTGGTGGAGCAATATGAAGAGAGAGATTGCGGAGTTTATCTCGAGGTGTTTAACATGTCAACGTGTCAAGGCAGAGCATCAAGTGCCAAAAGGTCCATTGCAATCACTTGAGATTCCAAAATGGAAGTGGGAACACATTACCATGGATTTCGTTACGGGTCTTCCCAAGATTTCTCAAGGCATAGATGCAATTTGGGTTATTGTCGATAGATTAACTAAGTCTGCTCATTTCTTGCCTATACGAGAAACTTATTCACTGGAACGTCTTGCTCATATGTACATAAATGAGATTGTGAGATTGCATGGCATGCCAGTATCCATAATTTCGGATCGTGACCCAAGATTTACTTCACGATTTTGGGTCAGTTTGCAGAAAGCTATGGGCACCGATCTACGATTCAGTTCTGCATATCATCCTCAAACTGACGGGCAATCGGAAAGGACTATTCAAACTCTTGAAGATCTATTGAGACTCTGTGTTCTAGATTTCAAAGGGAGTTGGGACAAGTACTTACCATTGGTGGAATTCTCCTACAACAACAGTTATCAGGCAAGTATAGGCATGGCTCCATTCAAGGCGTTGTATGGACGGAAGTGTCGTTCTCCAGTATGTTGGGACGAGGTGGGTGAAGCAACATTGTTAGGACCGGAGTTAGTACGTATGACTACGGAAAAGATTCAAATAATCCGACAACGTATACAAACGGCACAAGATCGACAAAAGAGTTATGCGGATCTTCATCGAAGAGACGTAGAATTTAATGTCGGAGATCATGTATTGTTACGTGTTGCTCCATGGAAAGGAGTTACGAGATTCGAAAAGAGAGGAAAGCTCAATCCACGATTCATTGGTCCATATGAGATCCTTGACCGAGTAGGAAAGGTGGCCTATAGACTCGCTTTACCTCCAAGCATGTCTCGTGTTCATAACGTTTTTCACATATCTATGTTACGTAAATATGTGAAAGACCTAAATCACATTATTGAGTTAGAACCAGACGAGATAGCCGAAGATTTAACGTACGAGGAGGTACCTGTCAAGATCTTGGATAAGAAGGAACATGTCCTACGCTCGAAGATTATACCTCAAGTTAAAGTTTTGTGGAGGAACCATGATATCGAGGAAATGACCTGGGAGTTAGAATCGGAAATGAAAGCGAGGTATCCTCACCTTTTCGACATACCAGGTACGTACGTCAATTTCGAGGACGAAATTTCATAAGGAGGGGAGGTTGTAAGACCCCAACTTTTATAAATAAAAATTTAATTTCCTCTATATATTATTTTGATATAGTAAGGTGTTGATTTGATAAATGTGGTAAGTTATGGATGGAATATGCAAATTTTACAAAGTAAGCAAGTGGTCATAATATATTCGTTGTGTCGGGGAATATTCTTTTGTCAGAGAATATTCGTACGACGGCGCAGCCATTGGTGGACCCCACAACAGAATAATTGTCGGATATAGAAAGCGACAGAAATAACATTTTCACGGCAAAACTTTTACCGTTAAACTGTTAAAATACCCGGTGATAAAAATACAGTAATACGCATTGTTGCAAAGTAGCACACGGTATTGCACAATATCTTTGATTATTGATGCTTATGTAAGAAGTCACTCAGTATTTAATAATTGCTACAGTAGTTGTTGCACAGTATATCATATTATTGATTCAATTATTGTCACAGTATCATCTGCACAATATTTTATATTATTAAATCAATAATGGTCAGTCATATTATTTAAATGATATTATTAGATAGCATTATTGGCAATGTCTAGAAAGTTCTGTCTAGGAAAGGGGTTAGTTAATTGCGCGCCAGTAAGAAAAAAAATCTTTATCGGAAGGCCCCCTCTTTCCTGGGAACGACCTGGTTGTCATTATTGTGATTCTGTAATATTAATTTATATAATAATTGATGAATGGTTGATAAAAATATTTTCATTGTGTTGGAAATATTAATGTTAGTAGAAATCGACATTTATTTCGATAATAGTTGATTTTCGGATGTTAAATTGACCTAACGGAGAATTAATCAGATAAATGAGCAATTAATGGGTGGTTAACATGTGGGACCCACTTATTGGTGGATAATAAATAGTTGGTGGGTAGTTGCAGGGGTGGAGGTGCAAGATTTATAAACTTGAGGGACTAAATTAAAAATTTAGGCAAAGATGGAGGTACTAAAGTGTAATTGTCCAACCTTTTTCTAGCCTATAAATAGCAAGCTAATTTCATTCATTTCTCACCATTCTTGAAGAACAAAGTTATTATAGTGAGAAAAATTATAGAGAGAAAAAGAAGAAGAGTATTCTGCTACTACACTACTCCAGTATCCAATCTTCTACTGAGGTAAGGGGTATTATTTCTTTTATATTCATAAAGAATGCTATTTTCTTTCAATACTCGTAAGGGTTGTTACTCTATTCTTTATTGATCTGTGGGAGTAACCTGTCTACGCGGATTACCGCATGCATGGTGAATAACCCTTTGTATTCATTCTTTATTGATCTGTGGGAGTAACCTGTCTACGCGGATTACCGCATGCCTGGTGAAAACCTTTTGTATTCATTCAATTCCTTAATAATCTGTGGGAGTAACCTGTCTACGCGGATTACCGCATGCGTGGTGAATCACCCTTCGTATTCATTTCTATTAAATTGTGGAAATGATCTGTCTACGCGGATTACCGCATGACGGGTGAAAATCCAATTACAGTTTCGTATATTCATTCATACTCGTACGAAATATTATTTCACTGGAATATTGGTCTGAACTTGTTATGAAATTTTTATTTTTTTTTATGACAAGTTACTATTCACGGGTTACTATTCATGAGTTACTATTCACGGAAAAAAAAATATTTTTTTTTTATCTTTGATTGGATCCAAGTTTGAAACTTCATTCTTGAATTTTGCTCCACAATTGATTATTACGGAGTATTCATGAACTTGGATAAATTAAATTACGAATTCCTAATTTTTGTCCTTTATCTCACTCGATTCGTTTTTATATTATTTTTCATCATTCTCAGTCTTAAATGATGATACAAATGAATATCTTTGGCCTATAGTGCAAAGATGAATGATTATTTGATGAATATCTTTGGCCTGTAGTGCAAAGATGATTACCTGATGAATATCTTTGGCCCGTAGTGCAAAGATGGACAGGAGTTGAGATGAACATGATCACTGGTGATATAAATGAATATCTTTAGCCTGTAGTGCAAAGATGAATATTTGATTCGAGATATATATTGATTGATGTTACAGGGATAAAATATTGATGATGGACTTTAAATCATAGAAGATAGTAGACTTCATTCTCTGCTTAACTCTTCTAATGATTTGTTATTTCCGCTGCGAATATTGATCTAAAACTTGTTGTCCATAATATTTTATCTGAACTGTTGAAGACTAACGATAATTTATTTTTCATTATCTTAGTCATAATATTCTTTATTGGGCTAGTTGAGCTCACCCTTTTCTTCCATTGTTCTCTTCAGGAAATGAGAATATTGCGGGTACTAGTCGGGGAATGGAGTGATGGTCCGAGTTAGAGCAGTAGTAGTCCTCACTATTTCTGATAAATAGTGTGATCATAATTGTAATGAGGACTTAGTTTGAATCTTAATATTTTCTACATATTTGTACTGAGACTCACAGTTGTGTGGTCGTATTTTGCACGACCGTATGATATAAAGTTTGTATTTGAATTCTGTACCATGTATTTGGCGACTCAGAATGGGTTGGGTTGAATGGACCTATTCTGGGGGCGTCACATCTTCAGCAACCATGATTTGATTGTAACCAACAAAGCAATCTACGAAGGAATACATGCCATACAACATAGTATTATCGATCAAGATGTGGATAAAAGGTACCGAGAAATTGTCCTTAAGGCAGACTTTGTTCAAATCCAAGTAATCCACACATACTCGTACCTTCCCTCCTGGCTTAGGCACGGGAACTATGTTTGAAAGCCACTCTGTACCATGATAATCCCGGCTTTGAATTGTTTAACAACTTCTTCTTTGACTTTTAGACTCCATTCAGGTTTCAATTGCCTGAGCTTTTGTTTGACTGGCTTGAACCCGTCTTTAATGGGCATTCGATGGATGATAATGTCAGTGGACAGGCCAATCATGTCTTCATGTGACCATACAAATACATCCTAGAACTGTGTTAGGAGTTCGATCAGGTCGGCTTTTTTGTCTGGTGTGAGGTCTAAACCTATCTGGATTTCTTTGATGTTTTCGGAGGTTCCTATGTTGATAGTGGCGGTTTGGTCGAGGTTTGGTTTGGGTTTGTCTTCGACAAATTCTTTGATCTCCTCGAGCACCTCATAGTCATCTTACTCCTTTTAATCAATATCCATCAAGTCGAAGTTCAATTCTACATCAAAGTCATAGCCATTTTGACAGGTTGGCATCTCATCAGCAGAGACAAACACATCCAACGCTTGAGTCCTGAAAACAAAAAGGCTTTCATCTTAGATATATACAACTGCTTAAATATACATAGCATTCTGCAATGCATGTCATAGTTGCTGCTATAGCTGTACAATCAAAAGTAAGCAGTAAATGAAAGCATGATTAAAGGGCAGATTGACTCTCTCTACCCCTTTACCCTTTTCGACCGATGCAAGGGATACTGCTCCAGTTATCTAAGGTCAAATCCTCATAAACCAGGAGGATCAGGGATTTGTGATTATCTGTCTCATCTTGGATGATGACTGAGACATCCTTTGTAATAGGGCAGGGATTTTTCTTCGAACTGCCCCCTTTTTTCCTTCTTGATGCGAGGAATTTGAATCTGATCCTCGTCTTCGCTGTCTGGGATCTCATCATTCATACCCAATCTATTTATTTTAGTATCTTATCAAAAATTTCAATTTTTATAAGTTAATTGACGAAGTTCTATTGACTCAATAAACTAGTGAATGGGTCTCGTCCTTCGTACAGGATCTTTTCTTTTCCCTTTTCGCTATCTGCCTCATGCTTGAGGGCTTTTCTTTCCTTGATAGGTATAATTGGAGGAAACAGCATAGCTGATACAGCAGTAGGGATCTTCCTCATTGGTTTTACCCATCCGGCATTAGTAAGATTTGGCAAAAGTATGGTGGAAGCATGAGCCTTGGGATGCTTATGCGGGTTCCTGTAATTTGCCCTGGATGAATATCGCAATCCTTCTCTCCCAGTTTGACTCGGGATTTGTATCGGGCTCTTTATACATTGCTGATTCTTTCCTAACCCTTCTATAGGTTGGAAACCCAAAGATACCATTTCCTGGACCAATGTCATTTCTTCGGTGGAGACCTTAGGCATCAGAGCTGGTGCTCAGATAGGTAGATACTGCGTATCACTCGCCTCCAGAGCTTGAAAACTTGAAGGTTCAATCCCTGCATCCAGGCTGATCACTAGCATGTCTCCCTATATGCCGACAGGGTATTCTGGTTCAGTATTGATCGTGATGAGGTTGCCGTTAATAATGTATTTGAGCTGTTAATGGAGGGTGGATGGCACTGCCCCTGCCATATGAATCCATGGCCTGCCCAGCAACAGGTTATATCCAGTGGCGATATTGAGTACCTGAAAGGATACGTAGAAAGTGTGTGGGCCAATCTCCAAGGGTAGCTCTATTTCTCTTATAGCTTGGTGTCGCGATCCATCGAAAGCTCGGATAACCATACGGCTAGTTTTGATCCGATTCAGGTTGATCTTCATTATTTCCAAGGTATTGTAGGGACATATGTTAAGGGATGATCCTTTGTCGATGAGTACCCCTCCGATCATATACCCGAAAGACATCACAGCTATATGCAGGGACTTATGATGGCCCGTTCCTTCTGCAGGGATATCATCGTCAGTGAAAGATATCACATTGCTGTTGAAAATATGTTCTACCACATGACGGAATTTCTCGGCATCCACAGTATGTGGCAGATGGGCTTTTTCTAGTACTTTCACTATAATGTTGCGATGATCCACTTAGGATAAGACCAAGTTTAGGATGGACATTTGATTGGGTGCATCTTTCAAGTCTTGCACCACCTTGATTTCATTGTATCCCATTTTGTTGAGGAACTCTTCGATTTTCACATCGGTCACCTTTACTTTGGCTTTGAAGACTGGTTTGATCACCTGCTGAGGTAGGTATAAGGGATTATCCTTTCGTACAACGGTAATGTTGTTTGAGGTGGACCCTTCATCGTTCATGTAGTTCCATGGGACCCGCTTCAGACTGATAATTGGATGTTGGGGTCTGAAGGGAAATATCAAAGGCTCGGATGCGGCCACCTTTACAGGATTTTGTATTTCTTGGACCCCTTTCCCTAGAAGTACTAAGGGTTTGAGGATTGACTCATCATTATAGGAGATGACAGCTACGGTACCCTAATTCCATACAGTGGGGATCCAGAGAGTTTCTTCATCTGGGATGTCGAGAACTTGATTTCCCCTAATCAGGTCACCATTTTTAACTATGTCTTGAATCAAGTTACGAAGCGCCCAGCAATCCTCAGTATCATTGCCGGGTGAATTGGAGTGGTACTGACATATTTGATCCGGTTTGAATTTTCTGGCCCGAGGGTTCAATGGTGGTAACAAGTCTGCAACCATTCCCACGTTGATTAGCATCTGGAGGATTTCTTCCATTGACTGGTTTAGGTTGGTGAAGTTCCTTTGAAATAGGAATTTTCCACAAGTTTGGACACTTGCTTCTTCAACCCCTTTGTCAGTCCAGGATTCATGCTCATGAAACTGGTTATAATCCCTCATGGGATTGATCTCTGGTGTGGGAGGTTGATCGATATCAGACCGGTTGGTCCGTTTGATCATTTTCCTGGTGATCTGATGCTGGTAGACGACCAGTTCTATCTATTGCTCAATTTGTTCCTTGATAGACTTTATTTCCTGCTCTATCAAGAACCTTCTTTCTAAAACTTCCCAACTATCTGGGGTGTTGTTACTGGATGGAGTTGATTCTCCCACATAACGGAGGTACTTGGATCCTTCTCCACTTATGGTGTTGATTATATTGACATTTTCCTCTTTATGCTGTGGAAGAGGATTGTCCTGCACATGTGATTGTTCAGGCTTTGTTACCACAATCTCTCCATTATCGGTCAAGTCTTGTATTTTTTGCTTGAGAGACCACCAGTCTTGAATGTCATGGCCTGGAGATCTAGAGTGGTAAGCACACTTCTTGCTTGAGTCAAAATTTCATCCACCGGTGTTGGTAGGTGGAAGGAGTTGGACAATCTTCTTCTGAGCTGTCAGAAGCTTAAACACATTCTCGAGTGAATCCCCTAGATGGGTGAAAGTTCTTCTACGCCTGACCTCCATATTTTTCTGGAATGGAGGGTTTGACGGCTGTGATAGAGCTTGAAAAGGGGTATAGTTCCTCTTTTGAATGGGCATACCATTTGACTCGCCCTTGTATTCTGTCCTTGCAATACTAAGGACACTTTTTCATCTTTCTTTTTGTATACTCTCTGGGGATTACTCCCGTAATTTCTGGACTGGATATGTTCAGCGATAACTTCGAGGAGGGTCAGATCTTTTATCTTCCCGAACTTGAGCCCCATTTCTGCCATTTCGCTGTGTTTGATAATTTCAGAGAATGATTTTCCTATGCCTGCTAGGACGCTCTCATAATATGGTGCTTCTTGGATGTCGATGAAGGTCATGGCTATCTTAGACTCATTCATGGCTGGGGTGACTTGTACTGCCACCCGCCTCCATCGTTGGACATATTCGCTTAATGATTCAGTGTTCTTTTTCTTAATTTTGGTTATCTGGTGGGAGCTGTCGTTTACACCCCTAAATTAACCTCACTTTCACTTCACGAATTTAAATAATTAGCACAGTAGTAAGTAAGTATCGATCCCACAGAGAGTAACTTATTTTATATTTATCCTATGATTTCTAATTAAAGGGGGTTTTGAATTGATTAACTAAATTAACAAGAATAAACTAATAAGAATTAACAATGAATAAAAAGCTTCAATTCTTCAGTTCAGTATCACCTTTTCACAGCAATAGATTAATCAAGTGTAACATTATCTACCCTTCAATGAAACTAATAGCCCTAGGTAACAACAAGCTCTGCTACCCGAAACTCCCCTTAGATTGTCACTCAATGAAACAAGCTCTTCACAAGATTCTAACCATTATATAACCTAGAACAAGCTATTTAGATTTAATATAACAACAGCATTAAGAACTAGGGAATTAGACTATTCCAAGCAACAAACACATAATCTCTAATTGTTTAACTTGTCTTTTGATAATCATAGCAATACTCAAAAGATTGTCCACAATCAGGTATTACTGATTACTACTTGTGATTAGGAACAATATCAATTACACGTAATACTAGTCCTTAATCTAGCATATAATATTCGGTAACTAACTCAATCCTGCAGAAATCAAATCAGTTAAGCCAAATAGCATTTAGAAATTAAATCAGATTATCAAAATAAATCTCACATAAGAAGGAATAAATAAAATAAACTTGATCAAACCGTTAATTATGAATGAGGTTCAACATCCCTTCCGAACTGAATTGAAAGAATTAGTTCATAACTCCAAGCAAACCTAGATCTAATATGAAAGAAATATGAAATATGAAATACAAGAGAGAATGGATCCCCTTTCAATTAGGATTTATTATTTTTCATTGAAAACTAAACTAATTAAAAAAATTTATTAAGCTATACTATATAAATATATATATATATATATACGATCTCCACTAAGCCCTCCATATACATTCGTAGCCGCCCCCTTTTTTTTTGGTTAAGTTCCAATCCCTTTTTTTATATCACCTTACAATAGCAGCCTATTCAAACCCTCTTGATGCACCCGTCCAAGTCCAATTAGGCAAAGGCAGACCAGCTGCTGCCCGCGTGCCGCACCGCCCCAGCGGGGGGTCCCAGGTCTAAGGCCCCGCCCCAGCGAAAATAAGCACTGTCCGACTCCTTTGCAAGCTGCTACCATTTCCTTTAGTCAAGCAGGTGGCCCATGTAATGATCTGAACATGCACTTGTTTGGCCCACTCGCATTCTTTTACTTGCATGGAACGTGAGCTGCTTGTAAACTTCATTGTCTTCAATTTGTAATATGCCAAAGGTGGCCCACATGATACATTCCTTAGCAAGCTAAAATCGTAAGCTTCTTGGACTCCCTTTTGCAAGCAGCTGCCAACCGTGAGCTGCTCAATTTCCATGATATACCGTGGCCCACTTGATTGCTTGGATTTAAAATACAATTAGAAGGCCCATGGCCCACGTATAACATTCTATTCCAGCTACTTCAATTCATGTGGGCTAACAATCCGTGAGCTGCTTCACTTAAATCCCTTTGCAAGCATAAGCTGCTCCTTTTAATGAGAATAATTAAATAGAATTCATCTTGCTTTAATGTCCGTAAATGATGAATTAAATCCCACATTTGCATGCAATTTTCGAATGGAACAATTACATATAATAGTACATTTTAATAAAATATTACAAAAAAAGTGCATAAATAAAATATTTACAAAATTAATGCATATGCACTACTTAATTACAAAAAGAGTGTAATCTTATCCCTTTAATTACGGCCACGATTATCTCCCTTATCTCTCCCACGATTCTCTCCCACTCCATTTCCGCCTCCCTTCTCCTCCTCCTCTTCCTCCCCCGCCCCACCCCCTCCCTCTCCCTCTCCCTCTCCCTCTCCCTCTCCCTCCGCCTCCCATCGCCCTCCCCCTCCTCCCGCCCCCTTTCTCCTCCTCCCTCCCCCTCCCCCTCCCCCTCCCCTCCCCTCCCCTCCCCTCCCCTCCCCTCCCCTCCCCTCCCCTCCCCTCCCCTCCTCTCCCTCCGCCTCCCCCTCCTCCCTCCTCCCGCCCCCCTTTCTCCTCTCGCTCCTCCAGCCCCCTTTCTCCTCCACCCGCCCCCTCCCCACCCCCTCCCCACCCCCTCCCTCTTCTCCCGCCCCCTTTCTCGTCCCTCCGCCTCCCACTGCCCTCCCCCTCCCATCGCCCTCCCCCTCCTCCCGCCCCCCTTTATCCTCCTCCCGCCCCCGCCCCCGCCCCCCGCCCCACCCCCTCCCCTCCCACTCCCTCTCCTCCCGCCCCCTTTCTCCTCCCTCCGCCTCCCATCGCCACCGGTCCATTCTCCACCTCCACCGGTAACCAAACCTTCATATGTTGGTAACCAAACAGTCATACCAAGGTAACCAAACAGTCATACCAAGGTAACTAAACATTCATACCAAGGTAACCGAACCTTAATATGAAGGTTTCTTTAATATGGAGGTTCGGTTACCTTGTTATGAAGGTTTGGTTACCTTGGTATGAAAGTTTGGTTACCTTGGTATGAAGGTAACCACTTTATTTTTATTAGGTTACTAATTTATTTTGAATGTGATGCAGTTGGTAACCAAAATTCATGCAACTGGTTACCAAACCTTCCGACAAGGTAACCAATTCAGTTTTATTAGGTTACTAATTTATTTTGAATGTGATGCAGTTGGTAACCAAACTTCATGCAGTTGGTTACCAAACCTTTTGATAAGGTAACCAATTCAGTTTTATTTGATTACCAATTTTATTTTGAATGTGATGCAGTTAGTAGCCAAATTTCGTATAAAGGTAACCATTTTAATTTTTGTGGGTAACCAAATCGTCAAAAAAAATTCAGAATAGCAACTCCGGCGATATAGCGATGACGGCGGCGGCGGCGGGAGGCGGTGGAGGAGGATGATGAACATTAACTCCTTCATAATTTTTTATTTTTAATTTCCTCATTTTGATTTGAATTTTGAATTATGGATTTGAAATTGTTGTTAGATCCAAAAGATTTGAATTTGAATTATTAGTTATCCTTGATTTTAGGTTTCCTTATTTAATTTGAAATTGAATGGTTTGAATTTTTTGCACTTTTTTTGTAATTATTTTGTGGATGCACTTTTTTTATAATTACTTTCTAAATGTTGTATAGTTCTGTAAAGTACTCTTTTCGAATTGCGTTTAAAAGCCCATAAACTTATTCTTTTTCATCATTTCAGTCTTTTTAGCTCTAATTTCTCCTGAAATCAATAAATATCTTAATAAGCTCATATTTACATGAAACATATAATAAAACTAAACATAAAGGAATAATAATCATAGAATATTATGTACTTATCAAATTTCCCCACACTTAGCCTTTTACACGTCCTCGTGTAAACCAAAGATTTAACTTCTAGAACAATTCTATTCAACCATTATGTCAAAAGATTTTAAGACCAAATCATTATTATCAACACTAACCCACAAAAACATAATCAATGTTTCATCAATCAACTCAAGATAACAACCTTGCCACTTCATCAATGAATTTTATTAAATCAAATAGTATCCACATAAGTCATCATCTATGATCCACACACTTACTCAACTTAGTTACCATGAAGTAAAAACCGTGCACACCACTCAAAATTCAAAACATTCTTTTCCTGCTTTATTTTTTACCAGAACCTTTTCATTCTCCTATTTGTTTCCGGTGAATGCATGTTATGCTCCGTTTCACCTTCCTCATTCATTCTTTTTGTAAGTGAGTGCATTTTATGCTCTATCTCACTTATTCGCACGTGTTTATGGGAGAATAAGCAGTTCAATAGTTCTAAAGCATGAGATTAGTGCACATAGACAACTCCATAGATAACTTAGTCAACTAAGTATATATCACATGTTCAAGTACTCATGAGACACAAATTCAATTCAAATCAACTACTATAGATCATTACTTAGTTTTTCTCAATCATTAACCAATTAAGCATCAAACAGATTTTGAATTATTTTTTTTTAGCATTGATTTCCAATTTTTGACTTTAACCTTCGAACACATAGGCAAATAGAATTATGAAAATCAAGTTTTTCAAAAATTTTCAAGGCATCAAGATGGTCCTATTTCCTTTCAAAATCGGCAGATCAAATATCCCTAAATAAAATAAAAACCTAAATCTTCCCCCCCCCCCCCCACACTAAAATATTACATTGTCCCCAATGTAAGAAAATCATGCAAAGAAGAAAGAACCATATGCAAATAAAAAAACTAAATAGTAAAGGGATAGAAAAATCAAATCTCATTTCTTGGGTTGCCTCCCAAGCAGCTGCCCTTGTTTATTGTCATTGGCTTGACATCTTTCCTCTCGTTCTATATAATTGGACTTGTGAACTTTAACTGGACTGGTAACAGTTTCATCCTTAAATGAGGAACATTGTATACTTCATGATCCTGCTCCTTTTCAGCCATCAAATCCTTCTTGTATAATTGTATTTGATCAACAGATTCCTGCACTGAATAATTCACAACATCAATAGCAAAACAGATTTAACATTACCAAGATACCTTTTAGCTTCATATGCGTTGAACTAGAACTTTGCATCGTCTAATACCATGGTAAAGGTTTGATGTTGTGTATCATTCCTTGTTCTTGATGATTGTATTGATGGAGATGAATCCACGTTTTGCTTGTAGAGATCTGCATAACTTCTCAAATCATTCCCCTCTTCCTCTTGTTCCTTCTCCTGATCAAATTCTATATGACTGTCTGTTCCTGAAGTAAGCACTGAATTCTCCTGCTCCTCTTCGTCATATCTCTCAACAAACTGAGGAGGTAACTCCCCTAAACCTTGAGATTCTAACCTTCTTACTGTGGTTGCAAGCTGACCAACTTGATCCCTCAGACCTTGAACAGAAGTTCTTGTCTCCTGCTAGAACTGCTGTGTCTGACTCATGAACTGTAGTGTTTGGCTCATGAATGCCTTGAACATATCCTCCATAGATGTTCCAGAATTAACAGGTACTTCTTGGTTTTCTGTGTGGTACTGAGGTTGAGCTTGCTGAAAACCTTGCATATTCCTTGCAAAGACAGGTTGCATTGGTGGCCTAGTACCTTCATAGCTCAAGTCGGGATGATCTCTCCATCCTGAATTATGAGTGTCTGCCCAAGGATCACATTGATGTGGATTTTGTCCGGAGAATGTCCCCACAGCATTAACTTGATGAACAATTACATCCTCTTGCACTATGGTACAATCATTTATCACATGCCCTAATTTTTGACAAATTCCACATACTTTTACAACCGGTACGTTTCCTGTTGTTAATTGTTGCACCACAGCAGTTAAGTTAGAAATCTATTGTACCAATTCACTCATGCTTACCTCACTTACCCTTTGTGGAGTATGATCATTCCTTGTTCCGTATTGTTATGAGTTAGCAGCCATGTTTGCAATCAGATTTCTTGCAGCCTCCGGTGTCTTGTCTACTAATGCTCCTCCACCAGCCGCATCGATCATACTTCTTTCCATTAGTATCAGTCCCTCGTAGAAGTACTGAATCAAGTGTTGCTCATCGATCCCATGAGGTGGACAGCTGGAACACAACTTCTTGACCTTTCCCAATACTCGTAGAGAGTTTCTCCATTGAACTGCCTGATTCCACATATCTCTTTCCTTGTATCGGCAACTCTTGATGCAGGAAAATACTTATCCAAGAATAGCCTTTGCATATCAGTCCATGATCGTATCGATCCTGAAGGAAGATAATATAACCAGTCTTTAGCCAAATCTGCTAAGGAGAATGGAAAAAGTCTAAGCTTGATCTGCTCCTCTGGCACTCCTTGTGATTTCATCGTGGAACACACCACATGGAACTCCTTTAGATGTGTATATGGATTTTCACCTGTAAGACCACGAAAAATAGGCAAAAAGTAAATTAGTCCGTGGTTAAGTTCAAAAGCAACATCTAAGGTATGATATTCAATACACAAGGATGGTTAATCAAGGTCTGGAGTAGCCAGTTCTTTTAAAGCCCGGTTGTTGTTCGGCACCACCATCTTTTCCTTTTAAGTGTTGGAACAAGAGCTTCTTCTGTATCTGCAGTTTTCTCTATCTCTTGATCAAAATTAGAGTGAAAAGATTGAGTCATAAAACCAAAAGAAAATAATAAAAATAAATGAAAACAAAGAATAAACAAAAATAAATAACACTCCCCGGCAACGGCGCCAAAATTTGGGAGCTGTCGTTTACACTCCTAAATTAACCTCACTTTCACTTTACGAATTTAAATAATTAGCACAGTAGTAAGTAAGGATCGATCCCACATAGAGTGATTTATTTTATATTTATCCTATGATTTCTAATTAAAGGGGGTTTTGAATTGATTAACTAAATTAACAAGAATAAACTAATAAGAATTAACAATGAATAAAAAGTTTCAGTTCTTCAGTTCAGTATCACCTTTTCACAACAATAGATTAATCAAGTGTAACATTATCTACCCTTCAATGAAACTAATAGCCCTAGGTAACAACAAGCTCTGCTACCCGAAACTCCCCTTAGATTGTCACTCAATGAAACAAGCTCTTCACAAGATTCTAACCATTATATAACCTAGAACAAGCTCTCTAGATTTAATATAACAGCAGCATTAAGAACTAGGAAATTAGACTATTCCAAGCAACAAACACATAAGCTCGAATTATTTAACTTGTCTTCTAATAATCATAGCAATACTCAAAAGATTATCCACAATCAGGTATTACTAATTACTAATTGTGATTAAGAACAATAGCAATTACATGTAATACTATTCCTTGATCTAGCATATGATATTCAGTAACTAACTCAATCCTGCAGAAATCAAATCAGTTAAGTCAAATAGCATTTGGAAATTAAATCAGATTATCAAAATAAATCTCACGTAAGAAGGAATAAATAAAATAAACTTGATCAAACCGTTAATTATGAATGAGGTTCAACATCCCTTCCGAGCTGAATTGAAAGAATTAGTTCATAGCTCCAAGCAAACCTAGATCTAATATGAAAGAAATAAGAAATATGAAATACAAGAGAGAATGGATCCCCTTTCAACTAGAGTTTATTATTTTTCACTGAAAACTAAACTAATTAAAATTTTCTATTAAGCTATACTATATAATATATATATATATATATATATATATAATGTGACGCCCCCAGAATAGGTCCATTCAACCCAACCCATTCTGAGTCGCCAAATACATGGTACAGAATTCAAATACAAACTTTATATCATACGGTCGTGCAAAATACGACCACACAACTGTGAGTCTCAGTACAAATATGTAGAAAATATTAAGATTCAAACTAAGTCCTCATTACAATTATGATCACACTATTTATCAGAAATAGTGAGGACTACTACTGCTCTAACTCGGACCATCACTCCATTCCCCGACTAGTACCCGCAATATTCTCATTTCCTGAAGAGAACAATGGAAGAAAAGGGTGAGCTCAACTAGCCCAATAAAGAATATTATGACTAAGATAATGAAAAATAAATTATCGTTAGTCTTCAACAGTTCAGATAAAATATTATGGACAACAAGTTTTAGATCAATATTCGCAGCGGAAATAACAAATCATTAGAAGAGTTAAGCAGAGAATGAAGTCTACTATCTTCTATGATTTAAAGTCCATCATCAATATTTTATCCCTGTAACATCAATCAATATATATCTCGAATCAAATATTCATCTTTGCACTACAGGCTAAAGATATTCATTTATATCACCAGTGATCATGTTCATCTCAACTCCTGTCCATCTTTGCACTACGGGCCAAAGATATTCATCAGGTAATCATCTTTGCACTACAGGCCAAAGATATTCATCAAATAATCATTCATCTTTGCACTATAGGCCAAAGATATTCATTTGTATCATCATTTAAGACTGAGAATGATGAAAAATAATATAAAAACGAATCGAGTGAGATAAAGGACAAAAATTAGGAATTCGTAATTTAATTTATCCAAGTTCATGAATACTCCGTAATAATCAATTGTGGAGCAAAATTCAAGAATGAAGTTTCAAACTTGGATCCAATCAAAGATAAAAAAAAAATATTTTTTTTTTCCGTGAATAGTAACTCATGAATAGTAACCCGTGAATAGTAACTTGTCATAAAAAAAAATAAAAATTTCATAACAAGTTCAGACCAATATTCCAGTGAAATAATATTTCGTACGAGTATGAATGAATATACGAAACTGTAATTGGATTTTCACCCGTCATGCGGTAATCCGCGTAGACAGATCATTTCCACAATTTAATAGAAATGAATACGAAGGGTGATTCACCACGCATGCGGTAATCCGCGTAGACAGGTTACTCCCACAGATTATTAAGGAATTGAATGAATACAAAAGGTTTTCACCAGGCATGCGGTAATCCGCGTAGACAGGTTACTCCCACAGATCAATAAAGAATGAATACAAAGGGTTATTCACCATGCATGCGGTAATCCGCGTAGACAGGTTACTCCCACAGATCAATAAAGAATAGAGTAACAACCCTTACGAGTATTGAAAGAAAATAGCATTCTTTATGAATATAAAAGAAATAATACCCCTTACCTCAGTAGAAGATTGGATACTGGAGTAGTGTAGTAGCAGAATACTCTTCTTCTTTTTCTCTCTATAATTTTTCTCACTATAATAACTTTGTTCTTCAAGAATGGTGAGAAATGAATGAAATTAGCTTGCTATTTATAGGCTAGAAAAAGGTTGGACAATTACACTTTAGTACCTCCATCTTTGCCTAAATTTTTAATTTAGTCCCTCAAGTTTATAAATCTTGCACCTCCACCCCTGCAACTACCCACCAACTATTTATTATCCACCAATAAGTGGGTCCCACATGTTAACCACCCATTAATTGCTCATTTATCTGATTAATTCTCCGTTAGGTCAATTTAACATCCGAAAATCAACTATTATCGAAATAAATGTCGATTTCTACTAACATTAATATTTCCAACACAATGAAAATATTTTTATCAACCATTCATCAATTATTATATAAATTAATATTACAGAATCACAATAATGACAACCAGGTCGTTCCCAGGAAAGAGGGGGCCTTCCGATAAAGATTTTTTTTCTTACTGGCGCGCAATTAACTAACCCCTTTCCTAGACAGAACTTTCTAGACATTGCCAATAATGCTATCTAATAATATCATTTAAATAATATGACTGACCATTATTGATTTAATAATATAAAATATTGTGCAGATGATACTGTGACAATAATTGAATCAATAATATGATATACTGTGCAACAACTACTGTAGCAATTATTAAATACTGAGTGACTTCTTACATAAGCATCAATAATCAAAGATATTGTGCAATACCGTGTGCTACTTTGCAACAATGCGTATTACTGTATTTTTATCACCGGGTATTTTAACAGTTTAACGGTAAAAGTTTTGCCGTGAAAATGTTATTTCTGTCGCTTTCTATATCCGACAATTATTCTGTTGTGGGGTCCACCAATGGCTGCGCCGTCGTACGAATATTCTCCGACAAAAGAATATTCCCCGACACAACGAATATATTATGACCACTTGCTTACTTTGTAAAATTTGCACATTCCATCCATAACTTACCACATTTATCAAATCAACACCTTACTATATCAAAATAATATATAGAGGAAATTAAATTTTTATTTATAAAAGTTGGGGTCTTACAACCTCCCCTCCTTATGAAATTTCGTCCTCGAAATTGACGTACGTACCTGGTATGTCGAAAAGGTGAGGATACCTCGCTTTCATTTCCGATTCTAACTCCCAGGTCATTTCCTCGATATCATGGTTCCTCCACAAAACTTTAACTTGAGGTATAATCTTCGAGCGTAGGACATGTTCCTTCTTATCCAAGATCTTGACAGGTACCTCCTCGTACGTTAAATCTTCGGCTATCTCGTCTGGTTCTAACTCAATAATGTGATTTAGGTCTTTCACATATTTACGTAACATAGATATGTGAAAAACGTTATGAACACGAGACATGCTTGGAGGTAAAGCGAGTCTATAGGCCACCTTTCCTACTCGGTCAAGGATCTCATATGGACCAATGAATCGTGGATTGAGCTTTCCTCTCTTTTCGAATCTCGTAACTCCTTTCCATGGAGCAACACGTAACAATACATGATCTCCGACATTAAATTCTACGTCTCTTCGATGAAGATCCGCATAACTCTTTTGTCGATCTTGTGCCGTTTGTATACGTTGTCGGATTATTTGAATCTTTTCCGTAGTCATACGTACTAACTCCGGTCCTAACAATGTTGCTTCACCCACCTCGTCCCAACATACTGGAGAACGACACTTCCGTCCATACAACGCCTTGAATGGAGCCATGCCTATACTTGCCTGATAACTGTTGTTGTAGGAGAATTCCACCAATGGTAAGTACTTGTCCCAACTCCCTTTGAAATCTAGAACACAGAGTCTCAATAGATCTTCAAGAGTTTGAATAGTCCTTTCCGATTGCCCGTCAGTTTGAGGATGATATGCAGAACTGAATCGTAGATCGGTGCCCATAGCTTTCTGCAAACTGACCCAAAATCGTGAAGTAAATCTTGGGTCACGATCCGAAATTATGGATACTGGCATGTCATGCAATCTCACAATCTCATTTATGTACATATGAGCAAGACGTTCCAGTGAATAAGTTTCTCGTATAGGCAAGAAATGAGCAGACTTAGTTAATCTATCGACAATAACCCAAATTGCATCTATGCCTTGAGAAATCTTGGGAAGACCCGTAACGAAATCCATGGTAATGTGTTCCCACTTCCATTTTGGAATCTTAAGTGATTGCAATGGACCTTTTGGCACTTGATGCTCTGCCTTGACACGTTGACATGTTAAACACCTCGAGATAAACTCCGCAATCTCTCTCTTCATATTTCTCCACCAAAATGTATGTCAAAGATCACGATACATTTTAGTACTCCCAGGATGGATCGCAAACGGTGTGTTGTGTGCCTCCATCATGATTCTATACTTCAAGTCAGAATCGTTAGGAACACAAAGTCTGGAGTTGACTCGAAGTATTCCTTCTTCATCGATTCTTGCTTCTGGAATAACACCTTCTTGCACCTTCTTCTTCATCTTCATCAACTCCGGATCTGTAGATTGAGCAGCTTTAACTTTATCAATTAAAGCTGGTTCTACGCGTAAACTTGACATCATCATGTGGGTCCCCGGAGTCTTGAACTCTATCTCCATCCTTTGTAAGTCACACAAAATGGGCCTTTGTGTTGACAGCATCGCACTCATTCCCGCATATGATCTTCTACTTAACGCGTCTGCTACCACGTTTGCTTTTCCAGGATGATATTGGATGGTATGGTCGAAATCTTTCAACAACTCAAGCCAACGTCGTTGCCGCATGTTAAGTTCCTTCTGGGTAAAGAAATATTTGAGGCTCTTATGATCTGTATAGATCTCCACTTTCTCCCCATACAGGTAGTGTCTCCATATCTTCAACGCAAAAACGACTGCTGCCAACTCTAGATCATGAGTAGGATAATTCCTCTCATATTCTTTGAGTTGTCGTGAGGCATAGGCTATGACTTTCCCATGTTGCATGAGAACACATCCTAACCCTTTGCCCGAAGCATCGCTGTAAATGACAAATCCATCCGAACCAGATGGTATTGTCAGAACAGGTGCCGAAATGAGTCTCCTCTTGAGCTCTTGAAAGCTCTTCTCGCATTCCTCGTTCCATACGAATTTTGTATCTTTCCGAGTCAGCTGAGTTAATGGAGTAGCGATTCGAGAAAATTCTTCCACGAATCTCCGATAATAACCAGCTAAGCCCAGAAAGCTACGTACTTCGGTCACCGACTTAGGTTGCTCCCAGCTTTGTATTGCTTCAATCTTCGCCGGGTCAACAGATACTCCACGTTTCGATACCACGTGCCCAAGGAATGCTACTTCCTCAAGCCAGAACTCGCATTTCTTTAACTTGGCATATAGCTTGTTCTCACGAAGCTTTTGAAGTACCAACTTCAAATGGTGTTCATGATCTTCACGGCTTTTAGAATAGATGAGGATGTCATCAATAAAGACAACAACGAATTGATCTAAATACTCCTTAAATACACGGTTCATCATATCCATGAAAGCAGGAGGAGCATTAGTCAATCCAAAAGACATGACTAAGAACTCATAATGCCCGTACCATGTTCTAAAAGCAGTCTTTGGAATATCCTCAGTTTTAATCTTCAACTGATGATATCCAGAACGAAGATCGATCTTTGAAAAGAATTGCGCTCCTTGCAACTGGTCGAACAGGTCATCAATACGAGGTAACGGATACCTATTCTTAATGGTGACATGGTTCAACTCCCGATAGTCAATACAAAGTCGCATACTCCCGTCTTTCTTCTTTACGAATAAAACAGGAGCACCCCAAGGAGACGTACTAGGACGAATAAAACCGATATCTAACAACTCTTGTAATTGGACCTTTAACTCCTGAAGTTCAATAGGAGCCATTCGATATGGGGTTTTAGAAATGGGCTTTGTACCGGGCTCAAGGTCAATAAAGAATTCAACTTCACGTTCTGGGGGTAGACCGGAAAGTTCTTCGGGAAATACATCAGGAAACTCATTAACAACGGAAATATCATTCAAATCTGATGTATTCTGATTTAGATCAGTGACATGAGCTAAGAAAGCTTGACATCCGTTTTTTTTATAAACGAATAGCCTTGGGATTTGAAATGATATTGACTGATTTTAGTGGTTTGGTGGTTTGAATTCGTACAACAGGTTGATTAGGAATATGAAAACTAACAACCTTACGAAAACAATCAATTTTGGCATGGTAATTGGTTAACCAGTCAATTCCTAAAATCACGTCAAATGCAAGTATTTTCAAAGATATAAGATCAACGGGTAAGGTAAGGGTACCAATCTGAATCAAGCAAGATTTGTAAACTGTGGATGTAACAAAGGTTTCTCCTAACGGAGTTTCAACAGATAAGTCAAAGTCTAATTTATCAGAAGTCAAGTTCAAACGTTGAGCACAAGCAGGTGAAATAAAGGAATGGGTAGCACCGGTATCTAACAAGGTATAAACTTCGCAAAAATTTATGATTAACTAACCCGTGATAAATTCATTCGGGTTCCTCGCGTTTTGGGCAGTCTCGATAAACGCTCTTCATGGAACCACCGACTTTGATTTGTCTGGGACAGTCTTTGGTGTCACTATCCCAACTGGTCTTGACTTTGCTATACAGCTCATTCCACCCTCAACTGCTTCGTCACACTCCTGATCCATGATCTGAATCATTACTCTTCGATCCATATCGAATTGGGGTTGACCGCTATGCACAGGGTAATTCCAAACTCGATGTTTGATTCTCCCAATTGCTGTCCAAAAAGTAAAATCCATTTCGTCTATTTTGGCCTTCTTTGATCGGACGTCTCTTTCTAAAATATCAACACGTCGTGCGGCTTTTACCCATGCATCTTCAATTCTCACTCGTTCCGTTGCTTCTTCTTTCAGCTGATCGTTGACATTTGCATTTTCAGATTCTAGCTCTAATATCATATGTTCTGCCAGAGAGAACTTCTGTTCAAGCCTCGCATAACGAGTAGCAAAATCTTGAATTTCTATATCCCTTTCTTGAATTATTGTATCCCTTTGTTCCACGGCTGTCTGTCGTTCTTCACCCTGCTCTTCTAACTCAAGAATACGATTTTGCAGTTCTACATTTTGATCATAAAGTTCTCCTAATAAATACTCCTCCTCAGGTTCCTCTTCTTCCTCACTCTCAGCTGCTACCTCTGCGACTAGCTCGGGTGCAACTATTAATTCTTCACTCACCACATGGATATTTCTAATTTCTTCTTCTTCTGTCATCACATTATCCTGGTTGGTGATTAAAGGTGTCTCCACAGTCTCATTCACTTCGTTGTTAACATTCTCAGCTGCCATTCTCAAATACTGCCATAAAACAAGGGTTAATTAAACAAATAACATATAACATATTAACCCTATGCTCCGACTGACCAATTAAATACCACATAAGCTTAGGTAGGACACACTAGCGAAGGATTTACTCGTCTCTCCCCTCCTAGTTCTATTCCCCGATCTCCGCCAGAGATCATATCCCTAAGCTCTGATACCAACTGTGACGCCCCCAGAATAGGTCCATTCAACCCAACCCATTCTGAGTCGCCAAATACATGGTACAGAATTCAAATACAAACTTTATATCATACGGTCGTGCAAAATACGACCACACAACTGTGAGTCTCAGTACAAATATGTAGAAAATATTAAGATTCAAACTAAGTCCTCATTACAATTATGATCACACTATTTATCAGAAATAGTGAGGACTACTACTGCTCTAACTCGGACCATCACTCCATTCCCCGACTAGTACCCGCAATATTCTCATTTCCTGAAGAGAACAATGGAAGAAAAGGGTGAGCTCAACTAGCCCAATAAAGAATATTATGACTAAGATAATGAAAAATAAATTATCGTTAGTCTTCAACAGTTCAGATAAAATATTATGGACAACAAGTTTTAGATCAATATTCGCAGCGGAAATAACAAATCATTAGAAGAGTTAAGCAGAGAATGAAGTCTACTATCTTCTATGATTTAAAGTCCATCATCAATATTTTATCCCTGTAACATCAATCAATATATATCTCGAATCAAATATTCATCTTTGCACTACAGGCTAAAGATATTCATTTATATCACCAGTGATCATGTTCATCTCAACTCCTGTCCATCTTTGCACTACGGGCCAAAGATATTCATCAGGTAATCATCTTTGCACTACAGGCCAAAGATATTCATCAAATAATCATTCATCTTTGCACTATAGGCCAAAGATATTCATTTGTATCATCATTTAAGACTGAGAATGATGAAAAATAATATAAAAACGAATCGAGTGAGATAAAGGACAAAAATTAGGAATTCGTAATTTAATTTATCCAAGTTCATGAATACTCCGTAATAATCAATTGTGGAGCAAAATTCAAGAATGAAGTTTCAAACTTGGATCCAATCAAAGATAAAAAAAAAATATTTTTTTTTTCCGTGAATAGTAACTCATGAATAGTAACCCGTGAATAGTAACTTGTCATAAAAAAAAATAAAAATTTCATAACAAGTTCAGACCAATATTCCAGTGAAATAATATTTCGTACGAGTATGAATGAATATACGAAACTGTAATTGGATTTTCACCCGTCATGCGGTAATCCGCGTAGACAGATCATTTCCACAATTTAATAGAAATGAATACGAAGGGTGATTCACCACGCATGCGGTAATCCGCGTAGACAGGTTACTCCCACAGATTATTAAGGAATTGAATGAATACAAAAGGTTTTCACCAGGCATGCGGTAATCCGCGTAGACAGGTTACTCCCACAGATCAATAAAGAATGAATACAAAGGGTTATTCACCATGCATGCGGTAATCCGCGTAGACAGGTTACTCCCACAGATCAATAAAGAATAGAGTAACAACCCTTACGAGTATTGAAAGAAAATAGCATTCTTTATGAATATAAAAGAAATAATACCCCTTACCTCAGTAGAAGATTGGATACTGGAGTAGTGTAGTAGCAGAATACTCTTCTTCTTTTTCTCTCTATAATTTTTCTCACTATAATAACTTTGTTCTTCAAGAATGGTGAGAAATGAATGAAATTAGCTTGCTATTTATAGGCTAGAAAAAGGTTGGACAATTACACTTTAGTACCTCCATCTTTGCCTAAATTTTTAATTTAGTCCCTCAAGTTTATAAATCTTGCACCTCCACCCCTGCAACTACCCACCAACTATTTATTATCCACCAATAAGTGGGTCCCACATGTTAACCACCCATTAATTGCTCATTTATCTGATTAATTCTCCGTTAGGTCAATTTAACATCCGAAAATCAACTATTATCGAAATAAATGTCGATTTCTACTAACATTAATATTTCCAACACAATGAAAATATTTTTATCAACCATTCATCAATTATTATATAAATTAATATTACAGAATCACAATAATGACAACCAGGTCGTTCCCAGGAAAGAGGGGGCCTTCCGATAAAGATTTTTTTTCTTACTGGCGCGCAATTAACTAACCCCTTTCCTAGACAGAACTTTCTAGACATTGCCAATAATGCTATCTAATAATATCATTTAAATAATATGACTGACCATTATTGATTTAATAATATAAAATATTGTGCAGATGATACTGTGACAATAATTGAATCAATAATATGATATACTGTGCAACAACTACTGTAGCAATTATTAAATACTGAGTGACTTCTTACATAAGCATCAATAATCAAAGATATTGTGCAATACCGTGTGCTACTTTGCAACAATGCGTATTACTGTATTTTTATCACCGGGTATTTTAACAGTTTAACGGTAAAAGTTTTGCCGTGAAAATGTTATTTCTGTCGCTTTCTATATCCGACAATTATTCTGTTGTGGGGTCCACCAATGGCTGCGCCGTCGTACGAATATTCTCCGACAAAAGAATATTCCCCGACACAACGAATATATTATGACCACTTGCTTACTTTGTAAAATTTGCACATTCCATCCATAACTTACCACATTTATCAAATCAACACCTTACTATATCAAAATAATATATAGAGGAAATTAAATTTTTATTTATAAAAGTTGGGGTCTTACATATAATATAATATAGAGCAGAGAGAGAAATACATAAGTGTCACATCCGTTCCACGTCAGCAGCTCTCTCTCATTCCCCTTTCAAATTTCAAACCCTCTATTTCTCACGGTAAAATTTCTCAACATCTATTCCCATTACAGCTACTCTCTCTCTCCAGTCGGCGATCAACACCATTTCAACCAACCTAAGATTTCGTCCGAGAGAGTTCATATTAGTCATACATGCACAATTTTCCATGTTCGAGAGAGAGGGAGAGTCGGAGACAACAAAGCCTGAGGAAGAATAGGGAAAAGAACAGAAGAATAGGGGTTGGACATCCAAGGGCTCATTCCCCCCCCCCCCCAATCTATCTAACCCTTGGAATCAGAAATTGAGTCATCTTCAATAGACAAAATCGACGGTTTCTTTTCAGATTTCCCTATCTTCCTCTTCCTCACTACCTTCTCTTCCCCCTTAAATTCCCGACAATCATTTATGAAGTTTCTTCTTTCTCTCACTCTCAGAAGGTCGGCAGAGCGAAGTCCATTTCTCTTCGTAAGGTCAGTACATCTGCTTATTGATTATATATTTGATTGTTTTGATGGGTTTTATGTTGATTGTAAGTTGGATGATCAAATTTTAATTTCTAACTTAAAATTAGGGCTTTTCTTCAGTGACTCAAAAGTTTTTCCCAAATGGGTGCTTTAGGGAAATGGGTAAAATCTCCAATAAGCCTGAAAAAGATGACCATGTAAGCTCTAATCTCCAATAAAAATTTGATCTTTACCCTTATACATACATACATATATTAGTATGTAGCAGATGGTTAAGGGCAGGAAATGGAAGCTATGGAGGAGTTCATCAGGGGATTTGGGGTCAGCATGGAAGGGATTTAAAAGGAACTACCATAGATCCGCAGCTAAGTGTTTGACAATCTAAAACTATGTTTTCCCAAATTCGACGAACCTTTGCAGTGACAAGTTGTTAATTCTATTTTTTATTTTTTTTCCTTTCATCTTACTTCTTCTCTCCACTCTTATTTGTGCAATCAAATGATTAGTACCACGTCAAGCAATTCCTAAACCAAAGTTCTCTAAAAATATCCCAGCTAATCCGTTTATAATTACAACAAATATTACACCCCTTCCACCACAAATTAAGAGTCCACATTTCCTTCTTTCAGGCATCCCAAAACAAATATACCAAATGAATAATTTTTTAGTAACTTGTGATTTTTAGCAGCTGATTATATCAAAGTTAAACCTTTATTTTGAAAAAAAAATCAAATTGGGATCCTTTTGTTAAATAGATAGATTAATCATAATAAATAATCCAATGTCAAAATTCCCAACAATCATCTTCTTGCTCGGTTTCTATGTTGAACTAAGTAATCTTTTACATTATCCTTTTTATGTTATCATGTCAAAATGACGATATATGATTAATTAAGAAAACTCTCTCTTTGGATGAATAGAGTAATTTTAATTTGCTTAATAGGATAGAGTAATATACCATAATGTAAATCTATGTGCATAAAAGTCTTATAGACAGAAAGAGCAACAAGTGATATAATATGGTGGATTATATAATAAAAGTAGAGGTTGATTTTGACTTTTGAGTCTAAATATCATTTGAACTTCTTTTCCTTGTACCATTTAGTTGATCCAAATAGTTGGGACAAGTCGTTGCTGAGTGGAGGTTCCATATAGTTGGGATATCCACTTAGAAATAAAATTAAAAAGGGGAGCATTTAACGCTTACTGACCTTATTTTTGCCTCCTTGTACACTAATTTTTGCTCAAATTCTTAGAAGTATTGTTTAGTGTTACAATATTAAACCTTTTTTTAACAAGTACTTACTATATTAAATCTTGGTTAGCTTGAATGAGTTATTTTCCACCTACTCTTGAGTGTTTTTCAGAATAATCATACATGTATAATTTGCAGCTCTAAATAATTTGATAGAGGAAAATTTGTGTGTGAAATTTAGAGAAATATTATGGCCTTCCAAAATACACTGATTGGAAGTGGCCTTTTGCTTGCTTTGAATTTTCTCCTTTTCCTTTATTACAATAAATTCTAACTTAAAGTCTACTATTTACTATTTCTTTAGGTAGTGGGAGCCCAAGTAGAAGAGCAAGATACAGACTACTTTTTCGTTAAACAAGAATATGTGTGTAACTTACTTTACTTAATGAAACTGAATGGAGAAGATCACAACTAACATGACACAAATTTTCTATTTCAGATAACTATTACGCCTCTTGGTGCTTTAACTAATGCAGAGATCGACTGCCAGGCATACTTTAAAGAGTGGCTTCCTGGCGTGGCTGAACACTTCTCTTCTTCAGCTCTGTGATGCAGAGTTCCTTCTGATGCTGATTTTTTATGAGTTAGAGCCTTGATAATGCGCTTTAATATTTGTGAGGTCTAAATAAACAGTAATAATTGAATATTTCTGTATGTTTAATACATAGCTATAAATAGTCCACAATTTCTGAAAATTTACTTATCGAATTTACTTTATAATTTTCGCTATACCTTTCAGGAATAATTTAAATTATTATTATTTTTATTATATTAGTTGTTAATTTCTTAGGTTGTTTTTAAAGTTGGAAGTCCAGATATTTTCTCCTTTTCTGTTGCTGTTAAAATACTGTCTTGAAATGAACCTTCGGTGATTAGATGAGATAACTACACTGATGCTATTGTCCCCTTGCCCTAATAGGTATGCTTTTCTGGATTATTGGCTACAAAGGTTGGAAGTTGATTAGGAATATATAGATATTTGTGTGATTTTCCTTTTGGTTACAAGGCTATCATACTAATATAGAAGGAACTATAGAGGACTTCAAAATAAAACTTGATTAGGTATGTCCCAAGTGGGACTTACTTTTAAACCAAACTAGCATCCCAGCTTTCTCTATTATGGAGTAAAGAACATTTTTCCACTTGAGCTCTAAGCTTCCTAATAGAGCCATTATTGTTTTATTATTTTTATTTCAAGTGTTTGAGTACCAGTGGTTTATTTAGTCAGACAGGAAAAAATTATTTTAATGTTGTAGTATCATGAACTTTAAGTAGATGGGGCCATGGGGGTTAAACATTTTTGCAGTTCACTTGTTCAGAAATTGCAGCTACCATCTGACTGGGCACATTAGTGAGTGCCTAACTGCCTATGCTTGGCAAGTTTCCTAAAAGGCCTTAATAACCGCTCCCTTGATGGCCATAATGTGGGTGCTTACATGCCTTTTAGGCCCTCAGTCGGCAATCGCGATATACCTAGGCATCAAATGGTTTACCTGATTGTGCATATTAAGTACTTGTTCTCGATTCTTCTGTTTTTTGGGCAGAATGTGGTTTATCCTGGGACGGATATTACTTTTTTGTTGTTTTTTTGCCAGAATTTAGTCGTCATATTATTTTGGTTGTGTAGTTTACTGTGAAGGGGTTGTTCTACAATTCTATTTTTGTGCTTTTATATCGGTGGCATCCCCTTGGTGCCTCTACGAATGGATTTTTCTTAGGCTTTGGTTATAAAAATTATAATAATTTGTTCTAGGATAAAGCCTTCAAGTATGTCCTAAATCTATTCTTACTTGCATTGTCAAGCATTTTGCCTACAATATATATTCTTGATACATTTTATACCCATCACCACATTTAAAGAAACATAGAGTTGATGTAACATGCTAAGACGGAATTATATACTTGGAGAATCTGTTTTTCACTTTAGATTTTTTTTTAGTCTAGCAGCGAATAGTCAAATATTTGCTCTTATTAGCAACACTTGAACTATTGCATATGAGAAGAAAAAAGGAAGTCAGTTCTAAGATTAGAGACAATAGAGTGCTAATTGATTCCAGTTGCTCTGCACTGCCTTTCTTTTCCTCTCTTTCTTCTTGATCTTTCATTCTCCTACTTGAATTACTACCTTTTCTTCTTTCGACAGTCTTAAATTATCACTACTCCCTTTTTCTGTGGTACTATACCTGTGCAGGATTTACGCATTTATGCATTTATTTCTGTGGTTACGCATTTATCCTCTTTGTGTTCTGGAATGAAATTGTTTTTGCCGCACAATATCAGCCCTAGCATATTCAATTTTTGGGTCCTGATTGAGCTATTTAGGTCTCAAGTTTTCAACTTTTTGTGATTTTAGGTAATTATTTCAAATAACCATTTCATAATTTTCTTTAATCTCTATCTCCTCCTTCACAATTAAACTCAGAAAAACCACATTAGATGCCTATTCCCTCCCACTAACAGGAACATCATCCGTATGTGTGTTCACAGCAGGAGTAGCTCTTTTTTGTAAATTTTCCTGAATACAGTCTGGTAAGCCCATATGTTTGTATTTAAGATTGATTCTATTTTGTTGTTTTATTAAAAAAAAATCATGGCTGACTGCTTTTCTTTATGCCCCTTATTTTATGTTTATGTTATGCATAAAGGAATTCAAACTAAAGCAAGGAATATGTCCAATTGTGCAGTTTGCTTGAAATTATGGTATGTGTCAATCCTTTGACAATAAGGCTATATGCTTAGGATGATTAGAATTATAAGATTTAGGATCTAGATTGGTGATGTTTGTGAAGAAGATGATAAATGAGCTGATTTAGGGGCCACTAATATATTTCAATACCTCTCTCTTAGCATAGGACTATCGTTTAAGAACTCATTGAATCGTCCTCTAGGATTACTTTAAGTGATATAAGTGATAACTATGAAGGTTCCTTTATAAACGGAGAATAGTTAGGATGCTTTGGTGAGGAATAATTTTGGTTTGTGTAATTGCACCTTTGAGGATAATAATGAAACTCCTTAACAAATGTGGTTGGGAATGCATTTGTGTAGCGGTCTCAAATTTATTCGAGAATCAGTGGGTGACCTCTTGAATCTTAAGATTCTCTACTGCGGAAGAAATTTCTTTGGTGATTCCGGCATCGAGTCCATTTCTCATTGGGATGCAATTTCGGATCTCCATGTATTTATTCTCACCCAGCACAATCGCTATGCTTATTTTCTTGCTATTGTCAGTTTGTTTAAATCGATTTATTTATTTTCAGAAGACCAAGTTAATTAGAAATCAGAAATGATTAAGTTTTATGTGGTATATTAGAGGTAGTTTATGCCTTCTATGATTGTCATTTTAATTGTTTGTGATTTCAATTCAGTTTTATCATTTACAACTTGGATGGTGATTGTTTTTGCCTAAATCATTTTATTTCAAAACCAATTTTCTGGAAACTTCATGTTTGAGAAACAATTGCCTATACTCCAATTAAATTGTGCTCAATTATCTAAATAAGTCTGAGATTTTCTCGGCCAACCATTTATCAAAACACCAAGTATGCCTACTAATATTAAAACTTGTAAATAATACGAATGGATATATAATTTACTTTTGGTATATTTTATAATCATGGGTCCCAGATGGAGAATTGTTCTGACTCATTAATTGTTCCATATAGCCGACTAGACGTGATAAAGATCCCACGAATTCAAAAAAATTACATGCTGCCATTTTGTGCAGGTTCGGCATAAAAATTACAGCAAAATCCATAAATTTTCTTAAGCTTCGTTAATTCCCCTAATCTCTCTCTTCATAGACTAAAATGGGTTCGTTGAAACAGCAGACGATTTTGGTAACTGGAGGAGCTGGATTTATCGGCACCCACACTGTAGTTCAGCTTCTCAATCAATGGTTTAGGGTTTGTATAATTGATAATCTCGATAATTCTGTTGAAGAGGTTGTTCTTAGAGTTCGGGACTTAGTTGGACCTGACCTTTCTCAAAACCTTGAATTCCATTTGGTAATTTCACTTTAATTTTGATTCTTTTATGTGTTTGGTTGTTACAATTCCTTCCATTCCTAACGTTTTGTCAGTTACTTATTAGAGTATTTGGGGTTTTAGTTTTATGTTGAATTTGTGGTGTTCGTTTGTATACAAGGCGATATTAGGAATAATGATGATTTGGAGGAGTTATTTTCCAAAAATGAGTATGTTGAATTGTTTTGTTATATTGATTTTTTCCCAACCCATTTGGGAAATTTATTGTGTAACCTGAGGAGGAAAAAAATATAAATAAATAAACCACTATTTATGAAATATGTAATTTCGTTGGCCATGTAGAGTAAATGATGCTATATTATTGTCATAAAATTTCTTTTATTATTTTTAAAAATTTGAAATTATGGGTTTTCTTTATTGAATGACTTTGATTTGATCATGAGAAATTTGGTTATTGTCATTACTGTGGAATAGGTTTGCTGCTGTGATCCATTTTGCTGGGCTTAAAGCTGTTGGGTGAGAGTGTTGCTCATCCTTTCCAGTATTTTGATAACAATTTGATCGAATCAATCACTTTATACAAGACCGTGACCAAGTATAACTGTAAGAAGGTTAGTCTTTCTCCAGATTTTCTCTTCTTTTTAATCAATTTATCAATTCCATATTCTTTCCTTTCATAATTCATACACGCAAATCACCTGACCATTTTCAGAGTTCTATATAAGTGTTGACTATTGAAACCACATAATTTACTAATTCTTATCCATCATCTTTGCAGTTTATAAAATATTTTATTTGGAATATGTTATAGTTTGCAACTTTCTGAGTATAACAGGACAGTATGACCTCATGCTATATAATTTCAGTTTAGAACTACACCCTGATTAGGAACACTCACGATTTTCCGGATATTCAGTGATTATGTGCTATATAAGCTCCCTGATTATGTGCTATAAGCTCCCTAATTCTTCTCTCTCTCTTCTCTCTGTGGAAACGTATCGTCATCAGGAAATGTCATATTAAAGGGTAATAAGTATGGTGAGTAGCTCATTTGTATAGCTTTAGGATTTTAGTAGTTGCTTTGTATAAAACATTAAGATCATGTCTGTTGATCTAGAATCTATTTCGGAGGCCACCTCAGGAGTCATTGGAGCTCTGGTTAGCACAACCTTTTTCTAACCCCTTGACACATATAAGGCTAAGTACCAAGGTGAAGTTAAAGACAGAGGTCAACAGAAGTGCAGGTCTCTCTCATGAATTTTATTTTATTTTTCTCTTTAATTTTGTTCAACGATCTTAATTAATTTGATTTTTCTTATTTTATTGTTTCATTATATTTTGAGATCGTGGGTCAATAATGGTTATAGAATATGAGAAATTTTTTCTTTCATTTAATGAGCTAATAATTTGGTGAATGTTTTCTAACTGGTTAGTTGGTAATTTTGTTTGTAAACATGGTTAATGTCTGTTGAGAAGTTATATTTGCCTTCAATCTTGGAAACACAAGTTCATTTCTAAAGTTTAAGAGAGGAGGAAAAATAAAATAACTAAGGCTTGGATTATTCTGTTGAGTAGTCATATTGTGAATTTTGGAAACTAATCTTTCTGTAAGGGGTCTGAGGGATTTTACAGTTTCGAGGAATTATGTTTAGTTTTTGACCAGACTCCTTTTTGCAGCATAGTCCTTTTTATATTGGATTTGTTGAAAATTGGTCTTTTATTGATCATCCATTCAGCTATTGGTCTGTTGATAAGTTTGCACATCTTTGTTATTCCCTCTGTTGATAGATTAACTTTTATTCTTTTGAGTACTCAAATTGTGAATTTTGGAAACTAATCTTTGTTTTTTCCTAGCCCCATGCCCCCAAGTTAGGAAATGTGTCTTGGTTTATGAATATTTGGCTCCCAATATGTTATTGGTCTTTTCTTGGGTTCTGTTTTTGAGTTTGAAGTTATTATGTTTGATGAGGATATGACAAAATGCTGTGTAAAAGTCTAATATGTACAACTGTAGAATGAACTACTCACGATAGGGGACACACACACGCATTGCATATCATTTGATCTTCCATTCGTTTCACCTCATTAGTATTGTTTCTTTTATGTTCATCGAAAAGGATCAATGGATGTTCTTTATGAGCCCAATACGTAATATGCTCTGATGATGTGCTCATATCATCTGTAAGACTAATCCACATGATCAATTGTTGCTTTGTTGGAACCAGGGAGGATTCATGAAGCAGTGGAAGGTGCAACAAATTAGGCTTATCAACTCCATCATTCTCATTTTTGCTAGAACTGAAACCAATAGTTTTATAATGTTATTTACATGGGCAAATTAATATTCCAATAAACTAAAAGGGTTTGGCCCAATTGTTACCCCTTGTGTACCAAGAGGGTGTGGTTATGAACATTTGGTAGTGAAATACATATTTTGTAAAAATGATATTTCTATAAGATTTTTTTGAATTTATAAAAATATTATTTTTACAGGTAGAAATAACAATTGTTAGAAGTAGTATTTGTTTTAAGAGAAGTTGATTTTGAGTAGATTGCATATTGTGGTACTTAAGTTTCATTTGTAACAAGAAAGGGAAATGAAAAAGGGGGGCGAAGGTTTTTAAGAGGGGAAAGGAACCTCCTTTTCCTTATATTATATACAATTAAAAGTGATAACATGATATGCCATGAGCTATAATGCCAAAGCCTAAGCCCAACTCTCTTTTACTTTCAATTTATTTGAATTAACTTGGGGTTCTGCGTAATAACTTACTAATTTTTTGTTCCGTGCCTTCTGGCACGGGCAATTAATAGTATATCTATAATATAAAACAGATCAGATAGAGAAAATACATAAGTGTCACATCCAAGTTCCACGCCAGCAGCTCTCTCTCATCCCCCTGTTCAAATTTCAAACCCTCTATTACACGCACAGAGCTGAGAGGAAGAATAGGAAAAAGATCGGGAATCGCAACTCGGGTTCCAATTGAAGTCACGGGTATAATTTCTCAACATCTATTTCTCACGGTATAATTTCTCAACATCTATTCCCATTACAGCTACTCTCTCTCTCCGGTCGGCGATCAACACCCTTTCAACCAACTTAAGATTTCGTCCGAGAGAATTCATATTAGTCATCATACAGGCAAAAATTTTCCTAGACAGTTCGAGAGAGAGGGAGAGTCGGAGGAAGAATAGGGAAAAGATCGGGAATCGCAACTCGCAAGAGTACAGAGAGAAGAAATTGATCGGAGGGGAGGAGTGGGTGCTCAAAACCCTTCAACATGAGGAGTACTTAAAGAAAATGTTGGAGTATTGGGACAAAATCCATCAAATCAGAGAGCCATACGTTCAAATATCGCCTCTACAAATCAGACAGTAATTGCCGAGGTTTTTGGCTTTGCAAAGGTGCGTATTTTTGGTTCGATTATTCCCTTTAAAGTGAATTTAGTCTCTTTTTTTTGCCTTGGGTGTTTGCCGTTTACGCCGTGTTTTCTTCGTTACCATGACCAAAACAGTGCGCTATGCTGAAAACTCGTCGAAATTCCCCCTTTATGTTGATTTCTCGTCATTTCGTGTCAAGGATTCGGCGCCTGCCAGGGTGATTTACTTCGCTTTTGGTTAGTCCTTTGTTTTATACTACCTCAGTTTCGAGATGAGAGTTCTTTTTCTTTTGTTTTTCCCCCTTCAATAGTAAGGTTTATATTTAACTCTTCGAAGTTGAGTGCTGAAAGATAATTTATCAAATATCTGAAGCAAAACTTGATAATCGAAAAGAAAGTTTATGAACAAGTAGAACTGTTACCTTATTAGTTGTATCAAATATTATATGCTGTGAAACCGGTTACTTATCAGAAAAATAAGGGAATTGAGTGGACAAGTTTCACTACATTTTACCTTTAAGTGTTCATAATTTTCTAGAATTTTAGCTTCAATCTCTACAAAAACCATACCAAA
The DNA here is from genome assembly GCA_020205555.1 of Panax stipuleanatus. NCBI lineage: Eukaryota > Viridiplantae > Streptophyta > Magnoliopsida > Apiales > Araliaceae > Panax > Panax stipuleanatus. Next base: position 42,734,793 of record CM035115.1, on the reverse strand, counting down.
GGTTTCAGTTCTTAAATTTTATTTGCTAAGGTATTCTGTTTGATGTATAGGTGTAATATCCTTTTTGGCTCGAAGGTTCCTTTTTTCCTCCAAGCTATTATGTTAACACTGTGGGTACTTGGACTATGCCCCATATCTTACACCGTGGCTGGATTGGATGGAACAAAGAGAAAGAAAATCAGAAGTTGCCTCCTTTTTGTTTTTTTGGGTGTGCATTTCTTGTCATTTTCACAATTGAAGTCGTCTCATTCAATTTTCTTTCCTGTTTTTCCATGATACGAATACACTCTTAAGGTGATCATTAAATGGTTTAATTTTGAATTACATTGTGAATCAGGTTAGATGATTTGAATAAATTATGAAGTTTTGGTCAGAAGTTTGGCTGGTCTCTTTCAAATGGCGGATCATTTTGATTTCTTGTAATTGCTCGAAACCGACGTGGCATTGAAAATTCTGACATGCTTGGATGATTCAGCTGATCTTATTCGAGCAAGTTCAGTATCACGTTTTTGGCGCGATTCTTGTGAGTAATATTACAGACTAAAGTTGCAGTCTTTTTATTGTGGCAGCTTAATTACGCGTTTCTGCCATGATTTTAACTTATTTCATTATTGTGAGTTTGTTTGAATGGTTGAACCTCTGTTGAATATTTTTTTTCTATGATCGTGTATAATTCTTAATTATATACTTATATGATTGTGTCTAATCCTTCCAGACAAGTTGTCAGACACAAAATAGACATCTAGAAAAAAGTGGGATTCGGATAGGATTGAACTTTTGTTCAAAATAACAAGCCATTCTACATTTGATTATTGATAGCACAAAGGGTTAGTTAATTTGATTGGAACATGGTTGAGAAGGAAGTTGTACTTGGCAGTCGTCAAAATTGTCAAAATTGAATTTTGATATAATGTTACTATTGCCAAAAAAATAAAAAATCATGCAAAATCTCAAAATAAACTACCATTTTTAATGAGCATTTAAATTAAAGCCTTTTACATTCAAAATTTGTATGATAATTTGTACAATTTGCATTTTTTTTATTGGTCTTTTATTTATCACAGAACAGAGGAGGAGGTTTTCACCATTAGAATTTTCAAATTTGTAAAAGTTTATCTTTATTATAGACTTATATCTAATACTGTATATTTTAGTCAAATGATAGGCTATAAAAGCTCTCCCTACCTACGCCACACATGACAAATATCAAGGATTGTTAAAATGTATCAAACCACTTGCTTAGTAAAGAAGCTATATTTAGAGATTATGCTAGATAATGCTGATTTTTGGATAATTTCAAGGCATTATGGAAGTTTTCATGCTGAAAGCCATTCAATGGGCTTTTGGATGATAAGAGCTGAAAGTGGAAATGCTAATATTTATAAAAGTAGGCTATGTTGAAATGATTTCTATTACGTGCAATCAGTTCAACCATCATTTGGACTCCTAACACATTTTCGCAATTTCTTCATGTTTTACTATTTTCCTTCTAGCTTCAAAAGAAATATGTTACACTATTTTTCTGTTCTAATAGGTTGATTTGGATCTGGGTAACTATGAACGATTTTTGGATGTGAGACTTACTAGAGACAACAACATTACCACGGGGAAGATTTATCAGGTGCTTAAATCCTTTGGTTCTTGGAATTTATTGTTGATTCGTCACCTCTTGAATTCTATTATTTTAATAAAGGTAACAATTATTTTATTTTATTTTATTTTTTTATTTTTCCGGTTAGTCTGTCCTTGATAAGGAACGGAAAGGCGATTATCTTGGGAAGACTGTTCAGGTGATGCTGCATGTATACTCAATCATTTCTAATTTAGAACATTTAAATATGGTCCCACACATTACAGATGCCATAAGAATTGGATTGAATCGGTTTCTGTTATTCCCGTGGATGGGGAAGAAGGTCCAGCTGATGTTTATGTCATAGTATTGGGAGGGACTGTAGGTATGAGCTCTCTTAAAGTTTGAGGCACCAAAAGTTCTATCCCTTCTCTCCCCACCAGTATCTAATTTCTCGTCCTATCATTTATGAGAAGATAATATAATTTTTTTCCCAAAATTATTAGGTGATATTGAATTAATGCCTTTCATAGAGGCTTTGCGACAACTATTCTTCTCAGTTGGTATGGTTTCATTGTTTCTGTTTTTTCAGAAAGATTGATTAAGTTCACTCTGATGTTATTTTTTAGTTTCCTCATTCTCTTATGTACTCTATGTAATTTTGTGTATGTACACCTAGAGGGAAGGGGGGTGAATAGGTGTCTAAACTAAAACTAAAATGTGTTTAACAATATACCTCAGTTTCTATTTCTCTCGAGGACTCTACTTATTATGCCAAATATATGTTTGTAAAATTTATATCTGTTTGCTCTTTAAAAATTAATTCGATAAATTTGTTGAACGAATTATGTATTTATCCTTATAGTGTATGTATCTGATTGCTATTTTCGTTGATTCCATTAAATTAATTTAATAGTTGTTGTTTGGTTTGTTTAATTGGAACTTGCTAGAATGATGGATATTCACGTCCTTCTGACTGTATCATATACATTGATGAATGGAGAGTTGGCCTGATAATCTATGAGAGAGATGAATAAATCAAAAGAATTGCTCTTTTGTTGCCTAATTCTTATTGTGGTTATTTTTATAATGTTTCTTTGTCATGATTATCTCAAAAATCTGATTTTACTTGGCTGTGTTGTTTCTGTACTACGTTATTATAATAATTTTGAGGTGTAAATTTGTAACTGTAGGCATATTTCTTGACCTTTTTCTTTTCAAATAAGTTAATTATAGGTCAATTTCATGGCAATATACAGAGATTACTATATATCTGCAGTGTGTTTAGAAGAAACCGTATATATACCTTTAGTTCATATTTTTGACAGATTATAATGCACATATGAAAACATTGTATTATTAAGCCTTTATTGAACACGTATAAATGAATATAGTAAGGAGTGATATAAAGTCGGTCTAATATTGACAGTTGCTAGATTTGACTTTTCATGGGGAGACCCAGAATATCACCAAGAGATTTTGAAAAATTTTAAGGCTGCTATCAAGAGCCCCAAGAAAGTCTGTGCTGTATGTATTAATATTAGTTACTTCCTCTTTAATAAAACACAACCCATTTTGAATATTTCATTTGGGAAAGCACAACAACGGTTAAAATTCTTCCAATTTTAATCTAATGGATCACATTTCATCTCACACAAATAAAATTCCCGTCCAGTCAAAAAAAATCCTGCCCAGTTTTCCTCGCTTCCTCCTATCTGTCTCTCCCTCTCCTATTCTTATTCATCCTCATCTGCAATACCTCACCTTCGCATTTTTCAAATCCGCGTTATAGATTGTGGACTCCGCCCGAATCAAACGGCCAACTCATGTCAAGGCAACGGCGTGAACAAGAGCTGCATATCATCTCTGAGGACTGCGATACTAGAAGAAAGTGTGTAAAAGATTAATGCAATTTTTATTGTCAATATTCAGTTTTTATTACCTAGGCATACTCATATTTTAAGTCAAAGATGAGTATGCCTAGGTAATAAAAACTGAATTGAATACTACTTTTCATATATTTCTGGTGAAAGTGAGGCGAGTTTGTGACTACTCGGGCTTGGGGAATTTTGACAGGATAGGATAAGCTCGCTCTTGGTCTGATTGTAGTTGTTAGAATTGTAAGACAACTATGTTTTAACTGGACTGAATTACCGTTCTCCCAAATCAAAGAAAAAGTTTATGGACCCAATTAAACACAGGGCTAAACAAAAGAGGGGTAAAGTTGAGATAAGGCAATGATTTTTGGTCAATTTTGTGTCATCTATAGTATGACTTCCAATTATGAGGAAGACAGTACATTCTTTAAGTATAATACTAACGGTTTAAATTTGTTGGAGTTTCAATTTTAAGGTCATTGCATATTTTACATTTTATTCTCTTTATACTTCAGAACATCCTGAACAAATTATTTCTTTTACTTGAAGTGTGAATGCCACTTTGAATTGTTATTTGTGGTGTTTTTGACATGACCTTCACTTTATTAGTTAGACTAGCGATAACCCGTGCCTGAAGGCACGGCTTAACGAAAAATTAAATTAAAATTTGAAAAATACTACATTACCTAAAGATTTTTTGCATTTTAAAATAACTTACAATCAAACATAACAATCATCATAATTCACCATATCACCACAATAATTAGTACATACTTCAATCATCAAATACATATCCAGTCACCAAAACATCAAATAAAGAAAAGTGCTGTAATATAATATAATTCAAATAAAGAATAGTGGTGTAATATTATTTGGTGGAGGGAAGGATAGAGGAATCCTAGAATTTTCCTTGTGGGTTTATACTTGGAGGAATCCTAGGTTTTTTGTGGTTGGTTAGTGAATGTTGGTTTTCTTTGCTAATTGGTATAGAGTTTCTCTTTTCCCCCTTAGCTTTGAGCTCATGCACTGGGAGCTTTTCGTGCTATTTCTTTATCATTCTACATTGGGATTGATAGGCGGTGTTTCACTTATGACTGGATAATTTTAATCATCACACTTGATTCTTTGCTCTTCTTTTCGAATATTAATCTAATTTTTCGTTACGCCGTGCCTTCAGGCACGGGCAATATTATTTGGTGGAATAAAGAAACTGTCATGTGACCTTACCCCTTAGGCTTGAGAGGCCCCTGACTTCATCTCTAACTTGATTGTCTAAGCCAAACTCAACTTTCGTGCGGTTATGGTAAAACACATCGTGGGTGAGTGGCATTATGGACACTTGCGAGTTGAATATATTTGTTGTGAATTATGATGCGAATTAGTTTCTATATTAACATGAATCGAAATTTAATTTATGAAAAACTCCATTATTGACCAACTCAGTTTCGAGTAGTGTTTTTTGTTGAAGTGTAATTGTAAGTTTTCCTAAATGTTGAAGTAATTTTAATTTATATATAATTCATTGGATGCCTTTTTTTATTAGTTAGAATGCCAGATACTTGAATGATATATGGGTTGATCTAATAAGTGGTGTTTATAATTGGTGAAGTGAAATGCTGGTTAATTTATGAGATTTGTGTTCAGTTTTTATGTTATATGCTGGAGTGTTGGAGTCACCTCCCCTCTTTCTGTTTCTCCCTCCCCTCAATCACCACCTCATCTCTCTCTTGCGTGACTAGCGACCCTCAACATATCAATCGGCGAACAGGCTTTATATTGAGTTTGGCTTTTGAACATGCTTCACATTCTATATTAGAACTGTGGATTTAAATAAGGCTTTGGATTGAGGGGTTGTTGATCGAAAATTATCTAAAATTTTGGGTCTATGTTAGTGCTTCAAATTATGAATTTCCATAGTGGTTATGTGAGTGCTTCAAATTTTGAATTTCCATAGTTGAATTTTGATCGAATATCAACCGAGTGAATGGTTGGATTTTTGTATTCAATTATTTTATTTTGATACAATTTATAGCATAACCTGTGTTTGATAAAATGTCTCCAAAAGGAGCATAACATGTGTTTGAAACGTGTTGCATGCAGCATGTGAATAAGGAACCATGACAATTTCTTCCACCAGTTGATGGATCTTGAGGATCACGTATGCCTCTGATTTGCTGCAATCAATCGGGCCAGGTCTCTCCTCCGTCTTCATTAAACTCAGAGTTCTTAAATTATTTTCTTGGATCTTTAGAGTTATTTTGTTACATGTCAATAATTCAGCACAAGGTTTTCAAAATTTTTGACTGACCCGCAGAGAAAAACAAAAATACTATTTTGCCTATGATCTTTTAACAAACTCCTGCCAGGATTACAATCTTTCTACCTATACCATTTTCTCTCTCCCGTCTCTATAATCAATAAGGACTGCAGTTTGTAGTGTTTCTTCTTTCTGCTAGGGAGTACGCAGTCCATCTTATTGCAAAAAGTGAATTGCACTAGAGTAGAACATATAAGTTTACATTTAAAGGAATCACTGTTACTTCATCCTAAGTTTGCCATACAAGGTTTTTTGTGGTTCAGTAAAAGGTCTGATACAATCACCCAATTACCTTAGCTCTATTGAATCTTTTCAAACCATCTTTAAAAATGTTTGTTGAACTGAAACTAATTTAGCTCTATCGTATCCCTTTCGCTGTCTTCATCACCCAACACAAACACGAGAGACACAAAAAATTCTCTCCTATACCCCTGTTTTTCACAAATTACAGAAAGTGTACACACACACCCACCCACAGCACACGCACACACGCACACACTTCGCACACACACACACACAAGTTATTAGTTAGGTGTTGATTTACTTTCAACCATAATGGACATCAAGTATTTGTTGGATTACCTAAAAGAAATATTGTATACTCCATTTTTTTTCAGTTAGTTTTTATTTATTTTTTTTAGTATTTTTTGTTGTAGAAAATGATAAAATGAATTTTTATTTGAGAGGGAATAAGACTTTGATAAAGAGAGTACTTTAGAGAATAATACATTGTTCGTTGTTTTTTTTCCTGGTATGTAAATTGTTCATTATTTTTTTCCCATTATATACATTGTTCATTGTTAATTAGTCTATTCAATATATTAGTGGAACTTTGATCAAAAAATATATTAGTGGAACAATTGCATTCTTTTTGTTTAGTTTGTGATTTAAATTAGAACAGATGATCAAGAGAGACTTTTTAATTTCAATCAAGAGAATACTTTGGAATTGGAGGTTTGGCAGGGGCACTATATTCTACGTGTGTACATTAAGAATTGATAAATATTATTGCCGTACATTAGCATAATGATGGTTAGTAACGAATTTGATCTTTAGTGTGAAGTACATAATTCTCCTTGGTTTAGTTTAACCTATGAATTTTTCTTGCAGTTTATCAATAGGGTGGGGTTTCAGGTGAGGCATTGGACTTGGTCTTTCAATTGGGGGGTGGTGGTGAGCATTCTTTTATCTACTTGCTTGGTTGTATTTATATTGATGTTTAGTGCTATTTAGGTCAATTTTATATTGATGTTTATTACTACTTGAGAAGTTCAATTTTGTATTGGATAGATTACTTTGTGGGTAATGCAACTGGAATTTTGGAATATTGAATTGAGCAATTAGCAGCTAAAAGTATAATTTTTCTTGAATTTTCTTGAAATTGAGTATAATATTTGTGCGTGGATTTTGATTTAGCTTGCTTTGGGTTCAATGATATTTTGATTCGGATTGTTATCCGAATTGCGAATTTGAGTTGATTCGAACTCCATGTGTTTGTAGAATTGTTTCAATGAGGTGGATTTGTCTATTTGTTTGATTTTTTACTAATTGCTCAACTCTTTAATTTTTATTTTTCTGTCTATATTTTTCAATTTCATTTTTCATATATCGAGTCTATTTTCTGTTTTTTAGTCTTGAACGTGCTTGTGTAATTCCAAATTTTCATATTTGTTTTGGTTGTTCTCTAGGTCCTACTCCAAATTAAGTTATTGAGTTCATGAATACAAAAAATCTCATTCTACCTCATGTCAAGAGGCATTTACAGGTACAACACAACAAGAAGAAAAATATTATTTTCAACTCTCTTTAGAATTTAAAATTTGATTTTTTTTTCGTTGCTCACATAATTACAGCCAGTCTTTGGACCCGCTAAAAGTACTCAGGAAGTCTATTAAGTAGCTGCTTGATCTATAATAAAGGCTGCAATGTAAGGTGTTACTGGTATTGTATCTTATTAATCATTACTAATTTCTAACACATCAAATCCTGAATTTGTTCCAACATATTAAATCTTTATTATTTTAGATTTTTGGTTTTGTTTAGGTGTTGAGTCCACCAGACAATTGGACAAAAAATAAAGGAGATTTTATGAAAGTTGGATTGGATTTTGGTGTTACTCGGCTACACTTTAATATGGTTTGTCAATGTGGGTTTTGAAATTAATTTTTTTGGTGGTATCTAAGTTTTGTTATGTGTGGAAGTATGCTTGGGGTTGTATATTATAGATTTTTGTTTTAGAAAATCAAAAGTGATTTTTGTTCCTTATATTGTTTTCAGGTATATATGGAAGCATACATGGGGTTGTTTTCTAGTGAAGTTACATGTAGATAACATTCAAGCCTTTGATCCCCGTTAGGTTTGCAGTAACTCATTTTTTATCCATTTCTTTCATTTCGAAATTATAGATTATTTTTTATCCATTTCTTTCATTCTCTTGAAATCATGGATTAATTTTCTATTTTTTTCAATAGATTGGTGCATAAATGTTGTTGATTGAAATATTTGGATTTAAGCATCGAGTATTCTTGGGTGCATGCAACATGAATATTTTTATGATGTTATGGACTTCATTTACGTGGTTGCGTTAGTTGGTAAATGGTTGTGTTAGGCAAAATTGTGGCGTGATAGTTAGACATTTAGTAACCTTTTTGGGTGTGGGAACAAATTGTGTATACAGGTTGAAAATTTTCTGATGTCTCAATTTTAGGTTAAATTTTGGCCAAATTTTTTAAAAATATATGGAGGATTTAACTTTTTGGCCAATGAATTTATTGCTAATTGTTGGTTTTGTTTTTGCTTACTCAGCGTCTTTAGGCACAAACACAAGATCAATTGAACCAATCATTTTGATTTGTTTTAGTTTTGCTTGGATTTTGATCTTATTGTTATATCAATTTTTTTACGGGAGCTGATATGGATGTTAATTAAATGTATGTTGTTGTGGTAGTTGATGAATGGTTTTGTTAATGCAGAATTGAGACTTACCCAAATTCATTGTTCGATGTTTTTTGAATTGCACCGTGCTTATGTTTGTTGTGGTAGTTGATGAATGGTTTTTGAATTGCACCGTGCCTTTAGGCACGGGTTATCCCTAGTATATATATATATGTATATGGAGGGCTTACTGAGGGCTTACTGGAGATAGTACATATATATATATGTATATGTACTATATATACTATATATATATATAGTACATATATATAGTACATATATATATATAGTACATATATATATATGTATATGTACTATATATACTATATGAATATATGTATATGTACTATATATATATATATATATGTATATGGAGGGCTTACTGAGGGCTTACTGGAGATATATATATGTATATGTACTATATATATATATATATATGTATATGGAGGGCTTACTGAGGGCTTACTGGAGATATATATATGTATATGTACTATATATATATATATATATGTACTATCTCCAGTAAGCCCTCAGTAAGCCCTCCATATACATATATATATATACTAGGGATAACCCGTGCCTAAAGGCACGGTGCAATTCAAAAACCATTCATCAACTACCACAACAAACATAAGCACGGTGCAATTCAAAAAACATCGAACAATGAATTTGGGTAAGTCTCAATTCTGCATTAACAAAACCATTCATCAACTACCACAACAACATACATTTAATTAACATCCATATCAGCTCCCGTAAAAAAATTGATATAACAATAAGATCAAAATCCAAGCAAAACTAAAACAAATCAAAATGATTGGTTCAATTGATCTTGTGTTTGTGCCTAAAGACGCTGAGTAAGCAAAAACAAAACCAACAATTAGCAATAAATTCATTGGCCAAAAAGTTAAATCCTCCATATATTTTTAAAAAATTTGGCCAAAATTTAACCTAAAATTGAGACATCAGAAAATTTTCAACCTGTATACACAATTTGTTCCCACACCCAAAAAGGTTACTAAATGTCTAACTATCACGCCACAATTTTGCCTAACACAACCATTTACCAACTAACGCAACCACGTAAATGAAGTCCATAACATCATAAAAATATTCATGTTGCATGCACCCAAGAATACTCGATGCTTAAATCCAAATATTTCAATCAACAACATTTATGCACCAATCTATTGAAAAAAATAGAAAATTAATCCATGATTTCAAGAGAATGAAAGAAATGGATAAAAAATAATCTATAATTTCGAAATGAAAGAAATGGATAAAAAATGAGTTACTGCAAACCTAACGGGGATCAAAGGCTTGAATGTTATCTACATGTAACTTCACTAGAAAACAACCCCATGTATGCTTCCATATATACCTGAAAACAATATAAGGAACAAAAATCACTTTTGATTTTCTAAAACAAAAATCTATAATATACAACCCCAAGCATACTTCCACACATAACAAAACTTAGATACCACCAAAAAAATTAATTTCAAAACCCACATTGACAAACCATATTAAAGTGTAGCCGAGTAACACCAAAATCCAATCCAACTTTCATAAAATCTCCTTTATTTTTTGTCCAATTGTCTGGTGGACTCAACACCTAAACAAAACCAAAAATCTAAAATAATAAAGATTTAATATGTTGGAACAAATTCAGGATTTGATGTGTTAGAAATTAGTAATGATTAATAAGATACAATACCAGTAACACCTTACATTGCAGCCTTTATTATAGATCAAGCAGCTACTTAATAGACTTCCTGAGTACTTTTAGCGGGTCCAAAGACTGGCTGTAATTATGTGAGCAACGAAAAAAAAATCAAATTTTAAATTCTAAAGAGAGTTGAAAATAATATTTTTCTTCTTGTTGTGTTGTACCTGTAAATGCCTCTTGACATGAGGTAGAATGAGATTTTTTGTATTCATGAACTCAATAACTTAATTTGGAGTAGGACCTAGAGAACAACCAAAACAAATATGAAAATTTGGAATTACACAAGCACGTTCAAGACTAAAAAACAGAAAATAGACTCGATATATGAAAAATGAAATTGAAAAATATAGACAGAAAAATAAAAATTAAAGAGTTGAGCAATTAGTAAAAAATCAAACAAATAGACAAATCCACCTCATTGAAACAATTCTACAAACACATGGAGTTCGAATCAACTCAAATTCGCAATTCGGATAACAATCCGAATCAAAATATCATTGAACCCAAAGCAAGCTAAATCAAAATCCACGCACAAATATTATACTCAATTTCAAGAAAATTCAAGAAAAATTATACTTTTAGCTGCTAATTGCTCAATTCAATATTCCAAAATTCCAGTTGCATTACCCACAAAGTAATCTATCCAATACAAAATTGAACTTCTCAAGTAGTAATAAACATCAATATAAAATTGACCTAAATAGCACTAAACATCAATATAAATACAACCAAGCAAGTAGATAAAAGAATGCTCACCACCACCCCCCAATTGAAAGACCAAGTCCAATGCCTCACCTGAAACCCCACCCTATTGATAAACTGCAAGAAAAATTCATAGGTTAAACTAAACCAAGGAGAATTATGTACTTCACACTAAAGATCAAATTCGTTACTAACCATCATTATGCTAATGTACGGCAATAATATTTATCAATTCTTAATGTACACACGTAGAATATAGTGCCCCTGCCAAACCTCCAATTCCAAAGTATTCTCTTGATTGAAATTAAAAAGTCTCTCTTGATCATCTGTTCTAATTTAAATCACAAACTAAACAAAAAGAATGCAATTGTTCCACTAATATATTTTTTGATCAAAGTTCCACTAATATATTGAATAGACTAATTAACAATGAACAATGTATATAATGGGAAAAAAATAATGAACAATTTACATACCAGGAAAAAAAACAACGAACAATGTATTATTCTCTAAAGTACTCTCTTTATCAAAGTCTTATTCCCTCTCAAATAAAAATTCATTTTATCATTTTCTACAACAAAAAATACTAAAAAAAATAAATAAAAACTAACTGAAAAAAAATGGAGTATACAATATTTCTTTTAGGTAATCCAACAAATACTTGATGTCCATTATGGTTGAAAGTAAATCAACACCTAACTAATAACTTGTGTGTGTGTGTGTGCGAAGTGTGTGCGTGTGTGCGTGTGCTGTGGGTGGGTGTGTGTGTACACTTTCTGTAATTTGTGAAAAACAGGGGTATAGGAGAGAATTTTTTGTGTCTCTCGTGTTTGTGTTGGGTGATGAAGACAGCGAAAGGGATACGATAGAGCTAAATTAGTTTCAGTTCAACAAACATTTTTAAAGATGGTTTGAAAAGATTCAATAGAGCTAAGGTAATTGGGTGATTGTATCAGACCTTTTACTGAACCACAAAAAACCTTGTATGGCAAACTTAGGATGAAGTAACAGTGATTCCTTTAAATGTAAACTTATATGTTCTACTCTAGTGCAATTCACTTTTTGCAATAAGATGGACTGCGTACTCCCTAGCAGAAAGAAGAAACACTACAAACTGCAGTCCTTATTGATTATAGAGACGGGAGAGAGAAAATGGTATAGGTAGAAAGATTGTAATCCTGGCAGGAGTTTGTTAAAAGATCATAGGCAAAATAGTATTTTTGTTTTTCTCTGCGGGTCAGTCAAAAATTTTGAAAACCTTGTGCTGAATTATTGACATGTAACAAAATAACTCTAAAGATCCAAGAAAATAATTTAAGAACTCTGAGTTTAATGAAGACGGAGGAGAGACCTGGCCCGATTGATTGCAGCAAATCAGAGGCATACGTGATCCTCAAGATCCATCAACTGGTGGAAGAAATTGTCATGGTTCCTTATTCACATGCTGCATGCAACACGTTTCAAACACATGTTATGCTCCTTTTGGAGACATTTTATCAAACACAGGTTATGCTATAAATTGTATCAAAATAAAATAATTGAATACAAAAATCCAACCATTCACTCGGTTGATATTCGATCAAAATTCAACTATGGAAATTCAAAATTTGAAGCACTCACATAACCACTATGGAAATTCATAATTTGAAGCACTAACATAGACCCAAAATTTTAGATAATTTTCGATCAACAACCCCTCAATCCAAAGCCTTATTTAAATCCACAGTTCTAATATAGAATGTGAAGCATGTTCAAAAGCCAAACTCAATATAAAGCCTGTTCGCCGATTGATATGTTGAGGGTCGCTAGTCACGCAAGAGAGAGATGAGGTGGTGATTGAGGGGAGGGAGAAACAGAAAGAGGGGAGGTGACTCCAACACTCCAGCATATAACATAAAAACTGAACACAAATCTCATAAATTAACCAGCATTTCACTTCACCAATTATAAACACCACTTATTAGATCAACCCATATATCATTCAAGTATCTGGCATTCTAACTAATAAAAAAAGGCATCCAATGAATTATATATAAATTAAAATTACTTCAACATTTAGGAAAACTTACAATTACACTTCAACAAAAAACACTACTCGAAACTGAGTTGGTCAATAATGGAGTTTTTCATAAATTAAATTTCGATTCATGTTAATATAGAAACTAATTCGCATCATAATTCACAACAAATATATTCAACTCGCAAGTGTCCATAATGCCACTCACCCACGATGTGTTTTACCATAACCGCACGAAAGTTGAGTTTGGCTTAGACAATCAAGTTAGAGATGAAGTCAGGGGCCTCTCAAGCCTAAGGGGTAAGGTCACATGACAGTTTCTTTATTCCACCAAATAATATTGCCCGTGCCTGAAGGCACGGCGTAACGAAAAATTAGATTAATATTCGAAAAGAAGAGCAAAGAATCAAGTGTGATGATTAAAATTATCCAGTCATAAGTGAAACACCGCCTATCAATCCCAATGTAGAATGATAAAGAAATAGCACGAAAAGCTCCCAGTGCATGAGCTCAAAGCTAAGGGGGAAAAGAGAAACTCTATACCAATTAGCAAAGAAAACCAACATTCACTAACCAACCACAAAAAACCTAGGATTCCTCCAAGTATAAACCCACAAGGAAAATTCTAGGATTCCTCTATCCTTCCCTCCACCAAATAATATTACACCACTATTCTTTATTTGAATTATATTATATTACAGCACTTTTCTTTATTTGATGTTTTGGTGACTGGATATGTATTTGATGATTGAAGTATGTACTAATTATTGTGGTGATATGGTGAATTATGATGATTGTTATGTTTGATTGTAAGTTATTTTAAAATGCAAAAAATCTTTAGGTAATGTAGTATTTTTCAAATTTTAATTTAATTTTTCGTTAAGCCGTGCCTTCAGGCACGGGTTATCGCTAGTCTAACTAATAAAGTGAAGGTCATGTCAAAAACACCACAAATAACAATTCAAAGTGGCATTCACACTTCAAGTAAAAGAAATAATTTGTTCAGGATGTTCTGAAGTATAAAGAGAATAAAATGTAAAATATGCAATGACCTTAAAATTGAAACTCCAACAAATTTAAACCGTTAGTATTATACTTAAAGAATGTACTGTCTTCCTCATAATTGGAAGTCATACTATAGATGACACAAAATTGACCAAAAATCATTGCCTTATCTCAACTTTACCCCTCTTTTGTTTAGCCCTGTGTTTAATTGGGTCCATAAACTTTTTCTTTGATTTGGGAGAACGGTAATTCAGTCCAGTTAAAACATAGTTGTCTTACAATTCTAACAACTACAATCAGACCAAGAGCGAGCTTATCCTATCCTGTCAAAATTCCCCAAGCCCGAGTAGTCACAAACTCGCCTCACTTTCACCAGAAATATATGAAAAGTAGTATTCAATTCAGTTTTTATTACCTAGGCATACTCATCTTTGACTTAAAATATGAGTATGCCTAGGTAATAAAAACTGAATATTGACAATAAAAATTGCATTAATCTTTTACACACTTTCTTCTAGTATCGCAGTCCTCAGAGATGATATGCAGCTCTTGTTCACGCCGTTGCCTTGACATGAGTTGGCCGTTTGATTCGGGCGGAGTCCACAATCTATAACGCGGATTTGAAAAATGCGAAGGTGAGGTATTGCAGATGAGGATGAATAAGAATAGGAGAGGGAGAGACAGATAGGAGGAAGCGAGGAAAACTGGGCAGGATTTTTTTTGACTGGACGGGAATTTTATTTGTGTGAGATGAAATGTGATCCATTAGATTAAAATTGGAAGAATTTTAACCGTTGTTGTGCTTTCCCAAATGAAATATTCAAAATGGGTTGTGTTTTATTAAAGAGGAAGTAACTAATATTAATACATACAGCACAGACTTTCTTGGGGCTCTTGATAGCAGCCTTAAAATTTTTCAAAATCTCTTGGTGATATTCTGGGTCTCCCCATGAAAAGTCAAATCTAGCAACTGTCAATATTAGACCGACTTTATATCACTCCTTACTATATTCATTTATACGTGTTCAATAAAGGCTTAATAATACAATGTTTTCATATGTGCATTATAATCTGTCAAAAATATGAACTAAAGGTATATATACGGTTTCTTCTAAACACACTGCAGATATATAGTAATCTCTGTATATTGCCATGAAATTGACCTATAATTAACTTATTTGAAAAGAAAAAGGTCAAGAAATATGCCTACAGTTACAAATTTACACCTCAAAATTATTATAATAACGTAGTACAGAAACAACACAGCCAAGTAAAATCAGATTTTTGAGATAATCATGACAAAGAAACATTATAAAAATAACCACAATAAGAATTAGGCAACAAAAGAGCAATTCTTTTGATTTATTCATCTCTCTCATAGATTATCAGGCCAACTCTCCATTCATCAATGTATATGATACAGTCAGAAGGACGTGAATATCCATCATTCTAGCAAGTTCCAATTAAACAAACCAAACAACAACTATTAAATTAATTTAATGGAATCAACGAAAATAGCAATCAGATACATACACTATAAGGATAAATACATAATTCGTTCAACAAATTTATCGAATTAATTTTTAAAGAGCAAACAGATATAAATTTTACAAACATATATTTGGCATAATAAGTAGAGTCCTCGAGAGAAATAGAAACTGAGGTATATTGTTAAACACATTTTAGTTTTAGTTTAGACACCTATTCACCCCCCTTCCCTCTAGGTGTACATACACAAAATTACATAGAGTACATAAGAGAATGAGGAAACTAAAAAATAACATCAGAGTGAACTTAATCAATCTTTCTGAAAAAACAGAAACAATGAAACCATACCAACTGAGAAGAATAGTTGTCGCAAAGCCTCTATGAAAGGCATTAATTCAATATCACCTAATAATTTTGGGAAAAAAATTATATTATCTTCTCATAAATGATAGGACGAGAAATTAGATACTGGTGGGGAGAGAAGGGATAGAACTTTTGGTGCCTCAAACTTTAAGAGAGCTCATACCTACAGTCCCTCCCAATACTATGACATAAACATCAGCTGGACCTTCTTCCCCATCCACGGGAATAACAGAAACCGATTCAATCCAATTCTTATGGCATCTGTAATGTGTGGGACCATATTTAAATGTTCTAAATTAGAAATGATTGAGTATACATGCAGCATCACCTGAACAGTCTTCCCAAGATAATCGCCTTTCCGTTCCTTATCAAGGACAGACTAACCGGAAAAATAAAAAAATAAAATAAAATAAAATAATTGTTACCTTTATTAAAATAATAGAATTCAAGAGGTGACGAATCAACAATAAATTCCAAGAACCAAAGGATTTAAGCACCTGATAAATCTTCCCCGTGGTAATGTTGTTGTCTCTAGTAAGTCTCACATCCAAAAATCGTTCATAGTTACCCAGATCCAAATCAACCTATTAGAACAGAAAAATAGTGTAACATATTTCTTTTGAAGCTAGAAGGAAAATAGTAAAACATGAAGAAATTGCGAAAATGTGTTAGGAGTCCAAATGATGGTTGAACTGATTGCACGTAATAGAAATCATTTCAACATAGCCTACTTTTATAAATATTAGCATTTCCACTTTCAGCTCTTATCATCCAAAAGCCCATTGAATGGCTTTCAGCATGAAAACTTCCATAATGCCTTGAAATTATCCAAAAATCAGCATTATCTAGCATAATCTCTAAATATAGCTTCTTTACTAAGCAAGTGGTTTGATACATTTTAACAATCCTTGATATTTGTCATGTGTGGCGTAGGTAGGGAGAGCTTTTATAGCCTATCATTTGACTAAAATATACAGTATTAGATATAAGTCTATAATAAAGATAAACTTTTACAAATTTGAAAATTCTAATGGTGAAAACCTCCTCCTCTGTTCTGTGATAAATAAAAGACCAATAAAAAAAATGCAAATTGTACAAATTATCATACAAATTTTGAATGTAAAAGGCTTTAATTTAAATGCTCATTAAAAATGGTAGTTTATTTTGAGATTTTGCATGATTTTTTATTTTTTTGGCAATAGTAACATTATATCAAAATTCAATTTTGACAATTTTGACGACTGCCAAGTACAACTTCCTTCTCAACCATGTTCCAATCAAATTAACTAACCCTTTGTGCTATCAATAATCAAATGTAGAATGGCTTGTTATTTTGAACAAAAGTTCAATCCTATCCGAATCCCACTTTTTTCTAGATGTCTATTTTGTGTCTGACAACTTGTCTGGAAGGATTAGACACAATCATATAAGTATATAATTAAGAATTATACACGATCATAGAAAAAAAATATTCAACAGAGGTTCAACCATTCAAACAAACTCACAATAATGAAATAAGTTAAAATCATGGCAGAAACGCGTAATTAAGCTGCCACAATAAAAAGACTGCAACTTTAGTCTGTAATATTACTCACAAGAATCGCGCCAAAAACGTGATACTGAACTTGCTCGAATAAGATCAGCTGAATCATCCAAGCATGTCAGAATTTTCAATGCCACGTCGGTTTCGAGCAATTACAAGAAATCAAAATGATCCGCCATTTGAAAGAGACCAGCCAAACTTCTGATCAAAACTTCATAATTTATTCAAATCATCTAACCTGATTCACAATGTAATTCAAAATTAAACCATTTAATGATCACCTTAAGAGTGTATTCGTATCATGGAAAAACAGGAAAGAAAATTGAATGAGACGACTTCAATTGTGAAAATGACAAGAAATGCACACCCAAAAAAACAAAAAGGAGGCAACTTCTGATTTTCTTTCTCTTTGTTCCATCCAATCCAGCCACGGTGTAAGATATGGGGCATAGTCCAAGTACCCACAGTGTTAACATAATAGCTTGGAGGAAAAAAGGAACCTTCGAGCCAAAAAGGATATTACACCTATACATCAAACAGAATACCTTAGCAAATAAAATTTAAGAACTGAAACCTTTGGTATGGTTTTTGTAGAGATTGAAGCTAAAATTCTAGAAAATTATGAACACTTAAAGGTAAAATGTAGTGAAACTTGTCCACTCAATTCCCTTATTTTTCTGATAAGTAACCGGTTTCACAGCATATAATATTTGATACAACTAATAAGGTAACAGTTCTACTTGTTCATAAACTTTCTTTTCGATTATCAAGTTTTGCTTCAGATATTTGATAAATTATCTTTCAGCACTCAACTTCGAAGAGTTAAATATAAACCTTACTATTGAAGGGGGAAAAACAAAAGAAAAAGAACTCTCATCTCGAAACTGAGGTAGTATAAAACAAAGGACTAACCAAAAGCGAAGTAAATCACCCTGGCAGGCGCCGAATCCTTGACACGAAATGACGAGAAATCAACATAAAGGGGGAATTTCGACGAGTTTTCAGCATAGCGCACTGTTTTGGTCATGGTAACGAAGAAAACACGGCGTAAACGGCAAACACCCAAGGCAAAAAAAAGAGACTAAATTCACTTTAAAGGGAATAATCGAACCAAAAATACGCACCTTTGCAAAGCCAAAAACCTCGGCAATTACTGTCTGATTTGTAGAGGCGATATTTGAACGTATGGCTCTCTGATTTGATGGATTTTGTCCCAATACTCCAACATTTTCTTTAAGTACTCCTCATGTTGAAGGGTTTTGAGCACCCACTCCTCCCCTCCGATCAATTTCTTCTCTCTGTACTCTTGCGAGTTGCGATTCCCGATCTTTTCCCTATTCTTCCTCCGACTCTCCCTCTCTCTCGAACTGTCTAGGAAAATTTTTGCCTGTATGATGACTAATATGAATTCTCTCGGACGAAATCTTAGGTTGGTTGAAAGGGTGTTGATCGCCGACCGGAGAGAGAGAGTAGCTGTAATGGGAATAGATGTTGAGAAATTATACCGTGAGAAATAGATGTTGAGAAATTATACCCGTGACTTCAATTGGAACCCGAGTTGCGATTCCCGATCTTTTTCCTATTCTTCCTCTCAGCTCTGTGCGTGTAATAGAGGGTTTGAAATTTGAACAGGGGGATGAGAGAGAGCTGCTGGCGTGGAACTTGGATGTGACACTTATGTATTTTCTCTATCTGATCTGTTTTATATTATAGATATACTATCTCCAGTAAGCCCTCCATATACATTCGTAGCCGCCCCCTTTTTTTTTGGTTAAGTTCCAATCCCTTTTTTTATATCACCTTATAATAGCAGCCTATTCAAACCCTCTTGATGCACCCGTCCAAGTCCAATTAGGCAAAGGCAGACCAGCTGCTGCCCGCGTGCCGCACCGCCCCAGCGGGGGGTCCCAGGGCTAAGGCCCCGCCCCAGCGGGAATAAGCACTGTCCGGCTCCTTTGCAAGCTGCTACCATTTCCTTTTGTCAAGCACGTGGCCCATGTAATGATCTGAACATGCATTTGTTTTGCCCACTCACAGTCTTTTACTTGCATGGAACGTGAGCTGTTTGTAGACTTCATTGTCTTCAATTTGCAATATGCCAAAGGTGGCCCACATGATACATTCCTTAGCAAGCTAAAACCGTAAGCTTCTTGGACTCCCTTTTGCAAGCAGCTGCCAACCGTGAGCTGCTCAATTTCCATGATATACCGTGGCCCACTTGATTGCTTGAATTTGAAATACAATTAGAAGGCTTTGCATGTAATCCAAACCTGTGGCCCACGTATAACATTCTATTCCAGCTACTTCAATTCATGTGGGCTAACAATCCGTCAGCTGCTTCACTGAAATCCCTTTGCAAGCATAATCTGCTCCTTTTAATGAGATTAATTAAATAGAATCCATCTTGCTTTAATGTCCGTAATTGATGAATTAAATCCCACATTTGCATGCAATTTCCGAATTGGGTTTAAAAGTCCACAAACTTTTGTTTTCATCATTTCAGCCCTTTTAGCTCTAATTCCTCCTGAAATCAATAAAGGCTGATTGGCACTTTTGTCTCTCCAAGTTGCCACCCACTTTCAAAGTCATCCCTAAAGTATCATTTTCGTCAGTTAGGTCCTTAAAGTACAATTTTATTCGCGTTTCTGTTTTTTCAACCCATTTTAACCTAAATTCGATCCATTTTGACCAAGTTTAACCTAATCCGACCCAGTTTGACCCAACCCAAATTTTTAATATTAAAATAAGTTTAAAATAATAATTATATTTAACATTTTAAAAAATTAATATTTAATTATTTAAAATAAAGTATTATTATTAAAATAATAATTAGTTTAATATTTTAAAATAAAATAATTATTTTAAAAATAGTTATTTTTAATATTTAAAAATAAAATATTAGTTTTTTTAAAAAATAAAAATAAAAATTATATTTAATATTCTAAAATAAATATTTTTTAATATTTTTTAATTTTTAATATTTTAAAAGTAAAAAATATTTTTGTAAATATTATTTTTAAAAATAATATTTACTTTTAAAATATTAAAAATAATATTTATTTTAGAATATTAAAAATATTAATTATTTTAGGTTTTTTAAATTTTTTTTTGAATAATTATTATATTTATATTAAAATAATTATTATTTTAATAATAATAATTTATTTTAAATAATTAAATATTATTTTTTAAAATGTTAAATATAATTATTATTTTAAACTTATTTTAAAAATATTATTATATTTTAAAATATTAAAATTTTGAGTTGGGTCAAACTGGGTCGGGTTGGTTAAACTTGGTCAAAATGGGTCGGATTTAGATTAAAATGGGTTGAAGAAACAGAAACGCCAATAAAATGTCACTTTAAGGACCTAACTGACGAAAATGGTACTTTAGGGACGACTTTGAAAGTAGGTGGCAACTTGGACGGACAGAAGTGCCAATCAGCCAATCAATAAACATCTTAATAAGCTCATATTCACATGAAACATGCAATAAAACTAAACATAAAGGAATAATAATCATAGAATATTATGTACTTATCATCTGGTATATGTCTGGAGCCAACTGAGATTGGAAGCTGTACTGACTGAGGAAGGCATGGGCCAGCTCTTCCCAGCTGTGAATCTTAGAATTGTCTAGGCGGGCATACCAGGCTCTAGCCTCTCCAGTTAAACTCCGGTTCCTAATGTTGTTGTCCCAAATTTGTTGTCCTGTCCCAAATTGGTTGTCATAACTTAAACCAAATTGAAAAAACTACTCATGGCCGTCCCAAGTAAGTAATTATTTTATAATTAAATTATTATTAATACTATTATTATTATAATAAAAATAGTAACAATAATACTATTAAATTATTATTATTATTACTATGTCTTGGGGGATTAAAAATAAATAATAATAATAATAATAGTACTTATAATAATAAAAATAATAACAAGCTATATATTATTATTATTATTACATTAAATTCAATTAATATTATTTATTAAATCAAATAATTGATTATTATAATAAATAAAATAAATTATTATTATTATTACTATTTGTAGCGGTTGGGGGATTAAAAATAATAATAATAATAATAATAGTAATAAAAAAAAATAACAATATATTATTATTATATTAAATTTAATAAACAATATATTATTATTTTATTTAATAAATCAAACAATTGATTATATTAATATTATTATTATTATTAGAATTTATTATAACAAATTATCTAATTTAATAAAAGTGACTTTACTTTTTGTTTCCTCGCGGTGCGTGCATAGCCGTTACTCAGAGTAGCGGCTGAGTCTTCTTTTATTTTCCATTTCCGGTTCCTAATGTTGTTGTCCCAAATTTATTGTTCTGTCCCAAATTGATTGTCATAACTTAAACCAAATTAAAAAAACTACTCATACCGTCCCAAGTAAGTAATTATTTTATAATTAAATTATTATTAATACTATTATTATTATTATAATAATAATAGTAACAATAATACTATTAAATTATTATTATTATTACTATGTCTTGGGGGATTAAAAATAAATAATAATAATAATAATAGTACTTATAATAATAAAAATAATAACAAGCTATATATTATTATTATTATTACATTAAATTCAATCAATATTATTTATAATTTTATTTATTAAATCAAACAATTAATTATTATAATAAATAAAATAAATTATTATTATTATTACTATGTGTAGCGGTTGGGGGATTAAAAATAATAATAATAATAGTAATAATAATAAAAAAATAACAATATATTATTATTATTACATTAAATTTAATTAATATTATTTATAATTTTATTTATTAAATCAAACAATTGATTATATTAATATTATTATCTATTCCGTGCATGAGTTATGAGGTTTAAAAATTATTACTAACATATTATTTTTTTCTCGTAATCCGTTCATAGAAATTACTAAAACAGTAGGATTGTTTTCACCGATTAATATATGTCCCAAATTGAAAGTCCTAAATTAACAGGTCCCAAATTAAAAGTCATAGCCGGACAAAATGCATCATATATTGAACTTCGTGCATTGCCGCTACTAATTAATATTATTATTATATTAATAATTATTTTCATAATAATAATAATATTATTATTAATAGTAATAAATGTAATATATAATAACATTATTAATTAATAAAATATAATAACAATATTAATTACTATAATAATAATAATATTATTAATTTTCATTATATTATTGTTATTACTAATAATCATTGTAATTATTATTATTATTCGACTGACTTTCATTATTTTTTCTCCCTCGTGGTACGTGCTCATTTTTTATCCTCCCTCGTGGTCCGTGCCCAGTCGCTACTAATAGCACCGGCTGACTCTCCTTATTTTTTTCCTGAATTTCTTTTTTTTTTTCGTTGTGATTCGTGCCCGGCCGCTACTCAGAGTAGCGGCTGACTACTTTATTTTTTCGTCCCACATTAAAAGTCCCCGGCTGAATTTCCTTTGTCCCAAATTGAAAGTCCCGACTGAATTTCCTTTTTTTTTCCTTTTTGTGCACAGCCGCTACTCATAGTATTTTATAATTAAATTAATAATAATAATATTAATAATAATAATAATAATAATAATAATAATAATAATAATAAAATTAAATTACTAAATTATTATTATTACTATGTGTAGCGGTTTGGGGATTAAAAAATAATAATAATAATAATAATCATAGTAATTATAATTATAATAATAATAATAATAATAATAATAATAATAATAATAATAATAGTAATAATAAAAATAAAAATAATAATAAACAATATATATATTATTATTACATTAAATTTAATTAATATTATTTTTAAATTTATTTATTAAATCTAACAATTGATTATATTAATATTATTATTATTATTAGAATTTATTATAACAAATTAACTAACTTAATGGAAGGGACTTAGATTTGGGACATACACAGCCGTTACTAAGAGTTGCACCAATTGTTCAAAAAGTAACTTTTGTAGTTTGTGGGCCCACAAGTTGACTTTTAAAATTTTCTAAGCCGCTACTTGTAGTAGCGGCTGGGTCATTAAAAAAATTAATCTCAGCCTTCCGCTATTTAGATCGACGGTTCAGAGCTTGGTTGCTGAGAACAGTGGAATAGCAACCGGTTGCCATGGATGGTATCCCATATATATATATATATATATATATATATATATATATATATATATATATATATGGTACACAGCAGTTATTATACATATATATGTATATTCTGATGAACAAGCATATATATATATATATATATGAAATTTTGAAATATTTGTGAAATTTTAAGGTTTCAAAACATAAATATATATATGAAAAATAAATTTGATAACAGAAATTAGGGTTTGACAGAGCTTTGTCGGAAAAGAAAATTAAGAAAAAAATTCAGACAGAAACATTTAGGGTTTCTAAAATTATATGTATAAGTATATCGACGAAAAAAAGTTTATTTACAAAAAAATGGGGTTTGACAGAAATTAGGGTTTGACACAAACACATTTGTAAACATAGATTTTGACAGAATTTATTTTTTAAAATTTAAACACATCGGCAAAAAAAATTAAATGAAAAAGTTTAGTATTTCATACACATATGTATAAATATATAGAGTTTTGAAAATATTTATAAATAATTTAAAAAATATATAAATATATATATATATATATATATATATATATATATATATGTAAGAATTTTTTTTAAAGATACACAGACGAACACAGACGAAAGATATTTATACCTTATATAATTTTTTTTTGTATATATATATGTAAGAAATATATGTAAATTTTTTTTATCAGAAACTAGAAAGTTCCCCTAAAATTTTAAAAAAATAGGCATAAAATTTTTAACAGTCGAAACATATTAAATGTATATATATACGAACCCTTAAGAAATTTTGTCGAAAAATAAATTTTGTATGGATCTAGGGTTTCGCAAAAAAAAATTTGTCAGAGAAGATGAATTGAAGAAGAATAAAACAGAAAAGAACAAAAAAAATATGGATCTAGGTTTTAAAAAAAAAAAAAAACTTTAAGAACACAAACAGAAAGGGAGAGAATCACAGAACCACAGAAACATAAAAATAAATCTATAAACATGTTATCAAGGCAAAGGAGATTCATTTTAATAAAGAAAGAAGACGGAAAACTCACTTGAATCACTCGATTTTGGCTGGTTAAGGTTAGGGTTTGAGAGAGTTGAGGGATAGAGATAGAGAGAGAACGGAGCGTCTGAGTATAGAGAGAGAGAAGAGAGAGGGTCGGCAGAAGAGAGAGAGAGAGTAAAAAATGATTTAAGTTTTGATTTTTGGTTTTTATATTTAGGTGAATTAAAGTGATCGTGTGGCTGAAAACAAACCTCAGATTTGATCAACAGTCAGGATTGATAGCGCATTTGAAATCGGTTCGGCTGACTGGTTGACTTGATCGGACGGCTGGGATGAGTTTGTGCTTTTGTTTACTAATCGAGCGGCTGAGAAGCATGATTCGTGTGCTTTGGTAGGTTGACTTCTGATTGGTCAGATTGGATAGGCGCGGATCGTGCTTTGTGTTGATCGTTGGATGCTTTTGTTGCTTGGACGGCTCAGATCAAAACAGTTAAATAATTATATAATAATTATTAAAAATGTAATTTTTGATATCATTAATAATAATAAAAAATACTAAAAAAATTTATATTAAAATCTATAAATTAATAATTTTCATTTTTATGAATTTTTTTTAATAAAAGTTTATAATAATACAATTTTCTGATAATTAAGAGAGAGTATGAATATGAAATTTCAATATATAAAATGCATATTTAAATATATTAACATATATAAATAAATAAATTATATATATATATATATATTTATATGTATAATTATGAGTTTATATATATACATTAATATTAATAAAAAAAAGTATATTAGTATAATTTTTGATATATAATGTATAATTGAGAAAGATTGTAAATATAAAAACTTATACATAAAAATATATACTTAACTACATAATATAAGTGTATTAACATATAAGAGAAACAAATAATTTATATGTATAATTATGAGTATATATATATATACATACATACATATATATATATATATATATATATATACATACATATATATATATATATATATATATATATAAATTAATAGAAAATTATAAAATAATAATTTTGACTATATAAAAATTATATTTATATATTACTAGAAACAACCAAAAATATAGATTTTAAATAATAAAAAATTTAATATTTTATGAAATAATATCTAACATTCCTAAGTCTAAACGTAATTTACAAAATCTATCAGAACTTAGTGGTTTAGTAAATATGTCAGTAATATTTAATTCTGTGTCAATATGTTCTAGTTTAATAATACCATTGTTTACATGATCTCGTAAGAAATGGTGTCTAACATCAATGTGTTTTGATCTAGCATGTAATACGGTATTTTTACTTAAGTTGATAGTGCTTGTATTATCACATAATATTGACACACAGTTAAATTTGATATTGTAATCGGCAAGGGTCTATGTCATCCACAATATCTGTACACAACATCGTGCAACAGCTATATATTCGGCTTCGGTGGTTGAAATAGATATCGAGTTTTGTTTTTTAGAAAACCAGGAAACTAAACATCTGCCTAAGAACTGACAAGTGCCACTTGTGCTTTTTCGATCAACATTATGACCGGCATAGTCAGAGTCAGAGAAACACACAAGGTCGAATGGTTGACCTTTAGGATACCATAGACCTAAGTCTATAGTTCCTTTAAGATATCAAAATATTCTTTTTACTGCAACCAAGTGAGATTCTTTAGGATTTGCTTGAAATCTGGCACATTTATAGACACTGAACATAATGTCAGGTCTACTAGCTGTGATGTAAAGGAGACTGCCAATCATTCCTCGATACTTCTTTGTGTCAACACTTTTTCCATTTTCATCAGCAGTTAGTTTATCAGTAGTTGACATAGGAGTATTAAGAGGTTTTACAGACTCTAAACCAAATTTTTTAATCATTTCTTTGCAATATTTGGATTGAGAGATGTGAATACCTTTTTCTCCTTGCCTGATTTGTAGTCCTAGGAAGAAATTCAATTCTCCCATCATGCTCATTTCAAATTCTTACTCATGCTTTTAGAAAACTCATTACACATATTCATGTTAGTAGATCCAAAAATGATGTCATCAACATATATTTGTAAAATAAGAATATCATCATTTTTATATTTTGTAAAAAGAGTAGTATCTACTGTGCCCCTTTTATAACCATTTTCTAATAAAAATTTACTCAGTCTTTCATACTATGTCCTGGGAGCTTGTTTTAGGCCGTATAAAGCTTTGTGTAGTTTATACACATAATCAGGATGATCAAAGTCTTCAAAGCCAGGGGGTTGTTTAACATAAACTTCTTCTTCAATAACACCATTTAGAAAAGCAGATTTCACATTCATTTGAAATAATTTAAAATCTTTATGGCATGCAAAAGCTAATAACATACGTATAGACTCAATTCTAGCAACAGGAGCATATGTTTCATCATAGTCAATTCCTTCAAGTTGATTATACCCTGGTGCAACTAATCGTGCCTTATTACGTATAACAGTTCCATTTTCATCTAATTTGTTACGAAACACCCATCGAGTTCCAATAATGGAGGTCTCTTCTAGAGTTGGAACTAATTCCCAGACTTTATTTCTTGTGAACTGTTCAAGTTCTTCTTGCATAGCTATTATCCAGTCTTCATCAATCAAAGCATCTTATATATTTTTAGGCTTAATTTATGACAGAAAGGATAGATGACTGGCCATGTTTTGTGCTTGTGATCTTGTAAGAATCCCTTTATCGATATCACCAATTACGTTTTCTATTGGATGATTTCTTATAGCATGTGATTCCTTGGGCAAGTCATTTAGCTGAGGATTAGGATTTTTAAGAGGATTAATATTGACAGAAGGAGATATGTCATCTATTTTTAGTTCTTCCATATTTTTGAGAATATCTTCAATAACTGTATCATTTTCTACCAGTTCTTTATATTTTGGAGGAGGTTTAGATTCATCAAAGGTTACATTCATTGACTCTTCCATGACTAGAGTTCTTTTATTAAATACTCTATATGCTTTACTATTTAGTGAATATACCAGGAATATTCCTTCATCAGATTTAGGATCGAATTTCACTAGATATTGTTTAGTATTTAGAATAAAGCATTTACTCCCAAAGACACGAAAGTAGTTTAGTTCTGGAGTTCTTTGATAAAAGAGTTTATAGGGAGTTTTGAGAAGTAATGGTCTTAGCAAAACACGATTCAAAATATAACAGGATGTTGCAATTGCTTCAGCCCAAAAATATTTAGGAAGTCGATATTCATTAAGTATAGTATTGGCCATTTCTTGTAGAGTACGATTTTTCCTTTCAACAACACCGTTTGATTGAGGTGTGTAAGGTGCATAGAAGTTATGACTTATATCATGCTCATCACAGAACATTATGAAATCAGAATTGTCAAATTCTCTTCCGTGATCATACCGAATATAAACAATAGAGCTTCCCTGTTGATTCTGAATTTTCTTACATAGAGCAGAGAAGGAGTTTATCGCTTTATTTTTGAATTTTAGAAAATCAACCCAAGTGAATCTTGAATAATCATCAACTAGGACTAAAATATAGACGACACCACCCATACTATGTTTAGGGATAGGTCCAACTAAGTCCATATACAAGAGTTCAAGTGGTCGAGAGGTTGAAACTGTGAGTTTAGGTTTATGAGATGCATGAATTTGTTTTTCTAATTCACAGGCTTCACAAATATGGTTTTTAAGAAATTTAAGTTTAGGAAGTCCACGAACATGTTCTTTAGAAGATATATTGTTAATTAATTTCACGTTAATGTGTCCTAATCTACGATGCCAAAGCCAAGGATCGTCATTTGCAGATACAAGACGCACATTGTCCATGTGTGAGTATGTATCTAAATCACACGTGTACACATTTTGACTTCTAGGACAAAGTAGAATTAATTTTCCAGTTTGGTCATATATTGAACAGTTATGAGGACTAAATGTTTTTTTAAAACCACTATCACATAGTTGACTGATAGATAGAAGATTATACCTGAGTCCTGTGACCAATTGAACGTTAGAGATTGTTATGTGTTTACTATACACATTTCCAATTCCAACAACTTTACCTTTGTTGCTATCTCCAAATGTTACCACATTACAGTCTGTAACTTGTAGATTGCTCAATTTTATTTTGTCGCCTGTCATGTGTCTTGAACAACCGCTATCAAGGTACCATTTATTTTTACTAGAATCAGCTGTAAGACATACCTGAAACATATATTAGATTCACAAACTGGTACCCTTTAATGAGAAGGGCCCTTTGGATAAGTTTTCCAATTTGTATAAGGATTGTTCGTGTTTTCCTTTACAAAGTTTAGTACAGGATAATAATCACTCGTAGACACATATGTTCTATGAGTAACAGATTTATAATATGCATGACTAACTCTTTTAAATGAAGGATTTTGACGAGAGTTTCTAGATGATCTTTCATGATAAAGAAATTCTCTTTTTGTGATAATAGGTGCAGTGTAGCTTCCTTTTAGTACCCAAATCATTTTTCCTGTGTAGTTTCCATTCTTGGCATTACATGAGTAAATTGAATGACCATTTCTGTTACAGTAAGAGCATTTATCAAAAGGAGATGCATGACCTTTTTCTTTACTTTTAATATGATAGAGTTTTTTATGTTTTATCTTACTGGATTCTCCGATATACCCTAATTCTTCTTTATTAAAACTACATCTTTGTTGACTGAGCATAACGTCAAGATTTTCTTTCCCTTTTGTAAATTTAATGACTGTAGAGTTTAAGTCATCACGTTCTAGAGTTAACATTTTAATTTGACTTATTAAATCAGATTCTTCAAGTTATTTTTCTAACTTTTGAGATGAGTTTTCCTTTTTACTTATTTCTTGTTTTTGAGAATCTTCTATAATCACAGCAAGAGCTGAATTTTTAGTTTCAAGATTTTTCATATAAATAATAAGTGTAGAATTTTCCTTTTCAAGATTTTTATTTATTTTTCTCATTTTTTCTAGTTCTTCTTTTACGGCAAGATTTCCTGAAGAGTTATTTTTTAATTTCTCATTTTCATATTTTAAGATTTTATTTTCCATAATTAAATTAAAATTTTCTATTTCAAGATTTCTATTTGCTTTAATTAATTCTTTTAATGATGCTTTTAATTTAATAAAATCTTCATTATCTTCATATAGAAAATTATATGCTTTATGTTCCGAATTTATCTAAGATTTTGGTGATGAGTCATTGTCTGCCATTAAACATAAATTTGCTATTTCTTCGGTTGGCTCAGTAGGTTCTTCTTCATCACTTAGACCCAGCCTTCTTCAACTACTAGAACTTTGTGGTTGGCTAGTTTTGGACAATCCTTCTTGAAGTGTCCTGGTTGGTTGCATTCAAAACAGTTATTTGAATTTTCATTTAAGCCAGCATTTCTGAAGTTGCTGTTGGTGGTCTTAAAATTCCCTCCTAGAACTTTTGGTTTGAAGGCTTGCTTGTTTCGGAAGTTGTTATTTGTTTTCATAAAGTCTTTGCCATATCTCTTTGCTTTGTTTTGAATTACACTTCTGAGTTGTCTTGAAAATAATGCAACTTCGTTATTATCTAGACTCAAGAGTTCTTCATTTAATTCATCATCATCGCTTTCTTGATTAACAAGTAAGGCTTTGAAAGCGATTCCTTTTTTTTTTTGAGGTTTGTGTCTGATCCTTTTTTTTCGACTAGCATGTCGACTTTGTGGGCACGAAGATTTCCAATGAGGCTATCAAGAGAATAAGCAGTTAGATCCTGCATTTCCTTGATGGCTGTAACTTTCATTTTCCATACAGATGGAAGGACTTTGAGAATCCTTCTGTTCTTCTCATTTGTTGTGTAAGCTTTTTCCAGTTGTTCTAGCTCATCAATGATTCTGGAAAAATGGGTTTCCATATCAATGATCTTCTCACCTTCTTCAAGCTTGAAGCTTTCATACTCTTGGATTAGAGCATCTTTTCTGGTTTCTTTGATATGACTGGTTCCTTCATAGGCTACAATCAATTTTTCTCAGATTTCTTTAGCATTCTTGCAGTTGCTAACTCTTTTGTATTCTTTTTCTATAAGAGCACTAGTTAGCACTTTTTCAGCTTTGGAGGCGATATTCATAATCTCCTCATCCTCGGTGGTGAATTCCCCAACATCTTTTTCAATGAGCTTTTCATCTTCGATTTTTGTGGGAATCTTTACACCTCGTTCAATTGCTAGCCAAATTTTGATTCCTTGTGACTTGGCGTAGATTTTGAACCTATTTTTCCAGGTGGCAAAGTTTGTGCCATCAAATAGTGGAGGTCTGGATATTGATAGTCCTTCTCCACAACCGGTAGCATTTGTGTAGGCTATAGATGGATCTACTCTTAGATATGCCTATAATTACTTAACAAACAAGTTAAAGAGCATTGCTTTGATACCAATTGAAAGTCCAATAATAATCTAGAAGGGGGGGGGGGGGGGGGTTGAATAGATTATTACCATTTAAGAATTATCTTTGGCCTTTTTGAATTTTAGTGGGTTAATTTTAGGAAATTAATAAGTAGTTTAAAATTCAATCACACAATGCACAGATATTTATCTGGTTCACAACATACAGCTCGGGTATGTTGCTACGTCCAGTCTCAAGCTCCTCTCCAGGACTTGAGATCCTATTACTCTCTGTAATAAATACTCCTTCAATAGGCGGAGAAGCCTGTACAAAGTTTTAAAGATAAACTTACAACTATCCTCAACTAACTATCTTGGACAGCGAACTCCCAGCTCCTTCCTCAAGCTTAGTTGAATCTTCTTTTGAGCTTAGTACTATTTTACACCTTGGACTTGAAACAACAATCTCTTCCTCACCTCACAAGTACACTAGAGACCCAACTCCCAGCCGACCTCTCTAAAACTCTGGTCTTGGTCAAAGAATTCTTGTCTTTCTCACAAGTATAAAATAAACTAACTCAACCTTTTCCTTTTACAAAAAGTTTGTTTGAATATTTGCTTCTAATAGTAAGCAGATAAAATTGTAGAACGGATACTTCTTAGATAAGCAGATATAGAATTTGAGTATACGATAAACGTTCAAAGACTTTTATGTGATGTGCTTCTGTGAAAGCAGATAAAATATTTAAGCACTTGTAATAAAGATTTTCTTTTTCTTTAAAGAATATTTTTCTATGGATTAAGAAAAAGATTTTTCTTTATAAAGAGTGTATTTCTTTGGTGTTAAATAAATATAACTTTGAATTTAACCTACCACACTCACTTTATAATGCAACAATAATTTATGAACAATTATATGAGCAGTATATTTGATGACAGTTTATCAAGTATAATAATATGATTCACTTTAGATAATACTTGAACAAACTTGTTTCACCCACTTATATATATTATATTATATTTGATCTACGTTGCGAATAATTTGGCCACTCGGGATTTTAAAGACCGTCCAGAGTATTTCAAGAAAATAACATCCGAATTGTATATCGGTATCCAAGTACTGACTAAATTTTTTGATTCACAACTTGATAATCGTATATAAAATATTAAAGAATATTTATAGATTATTTATATCAGTAAAGGGCCACTTGGGATTTTAAAGACCGTTTGGAGAATTTCAAAGAAATAACATCCAAATTATATCGGTGTCCAAGTACTGACTCTTTACTAGATATAATAGATGAAATATAGATATATATAAATGTGTATCGCAGTTTATATCTGATTATCCAAATCTATATATTGATTATATATCAGTAAAGGGCTACTTGGGATTTTAAAGACCGTTTGGAGAATTTCAGAGAAATAACTTCCAAATTATATCGGTGTCCAAGTACTGACTCTTTACTAATATGGATATATAGATATATGAATGTATATAGCAATTTATAATAGAATATCTATTTGTATGAGCAAGTATGAGATGATATGAGCAATTATAACTTAATAACTTATCTCAAATACTTGGACCAATTTTTCTCTTCCAATAGAATTAGAACTTTGATTGGGAGAAGAGAGTAAAAACTTATTTTAACAGAATGTAGGTAAGGAGAGTAAGCTTTTCAGATTGTAAAATTGGTAAATTGAAATGAATAGAAAAGCTTCCTATTTATAGGTTTTTTTGAGGTTAGGGCATAACCACAATTTTGAAAATCTATTTTTGAATTGGAAGGTCCGGATTGCATGATAGGAAATTTAATGGCTCGGATCAAATTGGTTTGGCCGGATAAGCAATTGAAATGGCCCAAATTTTTTTATTAAGTACAAATGAGTCACTACATGCAATCATTAGAATTGTGCCCATCTTTTGCAACAAAGGCATAAGCCTTTGTTTTAGAAATTTGTTTGCAGCATACAAGCAATGCATTTCGACACATACACCTATATGCCCAACACAAATAAGTTAGGCACACACACTCACATGCACATTCACATGCACACACATATGTTCGGCACACACACAGTACACACACATGCACGGTTATATATATATATACATATATAATATATTTGAAAATAATTTTTGCCCATAAAGAATTTAAAATTTATTTTCAAAATAAAATAGGAATCTCCTTGCCTTAGGAAATGTTACTATATGAACTCATTTTATTAATACTTGATATTAAATTATCAAGGTCATAAAATAAATTCAAATGAAGTTTTTAGAAAATAAATATTTTTGGTCAAAATATTCAAGGTAATTAAAAAGTAAATTTTAATACTTTTAATCCGATGGAGAGGATTCTACCCTTTTGACCTCTTAACCTAATTTGTTATCATCAAAATTAAACACTCAGATTTGGAGACCTATCACATACTTATCTCATAATACTATTACTTTAAAAGTAAACTATCTAACACTTAACCACATAGTCAAATATTGGATAACCTTAACACCATACTAATTAACAAGTCTAAACCTAGCACACATCGATTCTTTAATAGTATTCAATATAGTATACTGAGTGGTTTCTCACAAACAATCAACAAATTAGTTTCCATCTCGTCTACACTGTTTTTACAGTGAGTTAGATCGGTTACTAATTCATATATACCTTCCCCATATGAAGGAATCATTTAGCTCAGCTACTATACATCAACCATTAAAGGGTACGAGTGCACTACCTTAGACTTAACACTTACTCGTTCATTTATAAGTTCTTATTATAACTCGGTAAACTATTTATGAATTCAGGAGACTTAATATATCATTTCAGCAAACTGAAACCAAACTGTCTTCCCTTTCTAACCTTTTCAGTTTCCATTTTAGCAAGCTGAAACAAAACTGACTTCTCGTCCTGACATTACAGTTTCTATTTCAACATTCTGAATTGTTTATTTCAGGAAGAAATACCTTTTTTACGAAAATACCAAAACAGCATATTATTTTTTTATCCTTTGGCCAAACATATATACATATAATCTATACATAAAAACAATTTTTCTGGAATTTTTCAACTCCCTTAAGTATTTTTCAAAAATCCATTTCTAGCTAATTCCTTAAGAATAGCTACCTCACGCTTAACTCCAGAAATTCCCAAATCTTGGCGGGATCTTACACATGTTAACGCGGACATCCAGTTTAAATTTCATGGCCATCGGAGTTATACAACTCCGGTTATAGCAATTTTTGTCCGAAAAATGCAAATATTGAAATGGTCATAACTTTGTCAATTTAAGTTTGAATGAGCTCATTTTTGTTCACAAGCTACTTTATCTCATATATTTTAATGTCCCAAAAGATTGGAATTTATTTCAATAAATAAGTGGCCGAAACAGACCCTACAAATGTTTGACAGCTTACTTTTTTTCAAATTTTCAATTTTGCTTCCTTTTCAAAAATAGTCTATACAAAAATCTACAAGAAATTTTTTAGTGATTCCACTTGAAAAAGTTAGAAGACTTATAGATCTAAATCTAGAAATTGACCACACTCAAAAATTCAAAAAATAATAAGAGATATGGTCGTTTGAATTTTATGTTGCGTTTTCTAAAAATCTGATTTTCAATCTTTTGTGATTTCTAAGAAATCTTCCATATTCTCACATAATAACCAAAATAACCCATCATCAATCACCATAATACATACCAATACATCATATCTTTATGGATCTATCATGATCCATAATCTATTTCACCAAAAATCACCAATCATAAGATTAATCACAACTAAGGCTAAGAAAAATTAGGTTTTCTCACTTTTGAAAATCTTATTTCCTATTTCATACTTTAAATCTAACTTTTAATCATAAAAATGTTTAGATATAAACTTGAAATACTATTAAACATATAGATACAAGGTTTTTTTTAGCCTCAAAATCATAGCTTTATAAAAATCAAAACTCAAATCAAATAAAAAGGATTTAGACAATATAGGTAGAGAATTTTGTTATACCTTAGCTTGTTCCTCCTTCTCCTTCTTCCTAGGCTTGGCTAGGAAACTATGAAACACCAAAAATTCTCCCTCTTTCTTCTCTTTATAGTGGCCGAACCTCTCCTTGTTCTCTCCCTCTCTCTTGCTCTTGCTAGCAACTAGTGGAAATGAAGGATGAGAGAGAAATAAACCAAGTTTTGTTTAGTTAGTAAAGGTGTATAGATATATTTGTTATATCTAATCTACCAATGACTCTTGCTCCTTCTCTCTCTTCCTTATCACTTTAAGTGACTTGCACTCTTTAGATAACTTGTGAT
Source organism: Panax stipuleanatus (assembly GCA_020205555.1). Lineage (NCBI taxonomy): Eukaryota > Viridiplantae > Streptophyta > Magnoliopsida > Apiales > Araliaceae > Panax > Panax stipuleanatus. The sequence goes on along the minus strand of CM035115.1, from coordinate 42,699,426 downwards.
CTTGGTTAAAATGAGTGGCTTGAATAAAAGATTGACATATATGGGTGGTTAGGTGGGAGTTGGTAAGTTTAATCATTACAACACATCCCCCCTTTCTTTCTCCTTGTAAATTTCGGCCAAGAGGCCTTACTTGGCCCATTTTATTTTCTTTTTTAAGGCCCAAATAGCTTACTAAGTATCCCATAAGTCCTCACTCAATTGGGCCACCAATTGGGCTACTCAATTAATCTTTGGGCTTGCAAATTTTAATTCTTTGGGCCATGAGATCCACATATTTCCATACATTTAATTTTATATTTATTCAATAACTTAAATACCCTTCCTCAAGTGGGCTAAGCTTGGACCAAGCTTGGGCTCTCACTTAATTTCGTTTGGGCTTGCATTTTTCTTAATTTTGCTTACTAACTAAATTGGGCTTGGGCTTCCACCATTAATTAAATTGGGCCATCACTATACTTGCCCTATACATGATATATTGGGCTAGTTTAATAATTTAATTTCTATTAAATCAATTTATCTACAAGTCTAATGCTTAAATAAATAATTGGGCTTATTCAAATTACTTACCCTCCTTAGTCCATTGAATCTATTATCACTAGAACTAATGCTCAACATTATTGATTTATACATATTCTTAATTATCTTTATATACAAAATAAATGTATACACATTATATAATGTATATTTATTTAATCACATACATCATTCTCACAAGTCATCACATATTCTATTAGTTTATTAACTAAATAGCCATAATTGGCTTAATGAGTTATGACCACTCACATAATCATACAAGATAACCTAAAAGGTTGAGACATATTTCATAAATCTCAACATTTTTAATTTCCTTAATAAAATTTCTTACACCATTTAGTTCACATCAAATTTATAGGTATCGTAGTACCTTATCCTTAATCTTCCTTTAAGTACATATAGATTCATTTCTAGGGTTTAAAAATTTTGTAACCCCTACTTTTTTTTATTCTCATTCAAATAGTAAACTATATAGGTTTTTCTTAAAATTTTTAATTAATCCTCAAATTTCCATCTAGGTTTTATTCTTTTAACCTTTATTTTAATCATTTACGATTTTATAAATTTTCGGGTTGTCACAATATCTCTATGTGAATTACAATTAAAGAGGATTTAAAGCCCAAGTTCTTTATTCGATTATATACGATGTATAGGTATATCTCTATCATAGACATAAATCATGAATTCCAACGCCATGCAGAAAAAACAATCACATGCTATTATGATCAGATATAAATCTAAAATCCCTCTCTCGAGTTCATATAAATTATCACAGTAATTGCTAGCTAGAAAATTAAACAATTAAGCCCAGATCACAATAGACAATCCCTAAAATAAATTACAATAATTAATAGAGAAGCATATTAAAATAAACTACGCAATAAGATCCATTGAAATATTAAACAAGAGATTTAGTTCATACTTATTGAATTAAAACCAAGAATCCACAACTGAATAAACATTCAAGAAACAAAAGTAGAAGATAAAGAAGAGAATAGAATCTGTAGAAGAAATCCTTGAGTCTCCTCTTCAGCTCCTGCAATGAATCCTTTGCGCTCCCTCAATTGCTTTAATCTCCAAATCTAATGAAAACTAGGGTTTTTCTAATCTAATCTAATCTAATCTAATCTAATAGAATGGAATCTCTCCTAATCCTTGTGAATACTCCTTTTATAGTGTCGATGTCGGGAAAAATCTTTAGGCGATCCCCCTTTCCCTAATGTGTTTCCACCCTTGTTTATTTTTATTTGTTTGATCTGAAGGGTGAATTTTTAGGAAAAGGCCGACATACAATGTCGATGATTTGAAATGTTTGATTTTACAGAGCCGCCAGTTGGTATGTTTAGAAATGGTTGTACCAATTCAACCGAGTTTTATTTGAAAAGTTTGTAAGTAGGCCTAATTACTGGACTCTGTTTGACTTGGCCTTGGAAACTGAGATTCATAGAGTTCGGGGGCTTGGTTAAGCTGGGGGAAGGTGTTAGGCACCCCTGACTTTAGTGAAACACGGTTATCGCGTCTTTTCAACTTCCCTTTTTTATTTGCAGTGTTTGTGTGTGTGCTTGCAGTAATTGGGCCTACGTGCTTTTATTTGGAAGTAGTGTGGTGCTTCGTTAGACCTATATACGAAGGGTTTGATTTAATGAAAAGTCTATTTTTAGACAAGATATGAAAATGACGTTTTAGAAGATGGTTTTCAAACCCTTTTACTCGCATAGGAATTGAAGCCTTTTGATACTTCCATTTTATTTTGCCTTTGACTGATTTTGATTTTATTGCCGGGAAACAAGGCATCCTCGACCAAATAATGTATATACAAGTGCCGGGCTCCTTGTGGGCATGAAAGCTATCAAAGTGACCCGAGCACTACAAACCATAATTTACTAGGCTGAGACCTTAAATTCGAATAACCGTTTTAAGGTCCCTCTGATTTACATTTACAAGAAGACAGGCTGACTGTATTTACAGTGCAAATTTGTCCATCGTGGGAATCGGATCTAGATCCATGTGGTTAATTGTAGATCCTGTGATTCCTAGGCTTATAGAATATTATCAAAAAGCCTGCACAGCATAGATATTAAAATGTAAATTTAAATCTAGATGTCGCAAGACAAAGGATTCATCAGTTAAATCCTTGCATGTGCGTAGCTAAAGCTTCCTGTTCCCTCTAGATACGGATCTAGGGTCACATAGTCGCTTTAATATTTACAAAACTAGAAAGAAAGCTAGATTTAAATAAATCTTAGCCATTCTAGCTCAACGGTTCTAGTTTGACAGCTTTTGAACCGGTTGAAAGTTAGAAATGGCTAGATTTGTATGAAATCTAGTCCACAAAATTTACATTAGAACAGATTCATATCAAAGGAACAGTTAAAATAGATATTTAATCACATTGAATAAATAATATATATAATTATATATATATATTAAAGCTGTAAAGAGCCACATATTTTCAATCCAGGCTTGACTGATAAATGTAAATATATATATGCTTATATATATATTGAAGCTGAAAAGGCCACAAATTAGCAATCCAGGCCAAACGAGTTAGTATATATATATATATATATATATATATATATATAATTATATATATATTAAAACCAGTAAAAGCTACTAATTAGCAATCCAGGATAACGAAGTTAGTATATATATATATGAAGGCAGTAAAAAGTTACAGATTTACAATCCAGGCATGACTGAATTAAATGTTAATTAATATATATATATATATATATATATATATATATATTAAAGCTGAAAAGGCCACGGATTAACAATCCTGGCTGGCCAAACAAGTTAGTATATATATATATATATATATATATATATATATATATATATATATATATTAAAGCGATAAAAAGTCACAGATTAGCAATCCAGGCTGCAAAAGCAATTAAAAACGTATATATATATACTTATATATACATAAAAGCAAGCTAGAAAGGCCACAGATTTGAAATTCAGGCAAAAACAGAAGCTATAAATATATATACGCTTATATATATATGATAACGCAGTAAAAAGCTTTAAATCGTAAAAAATCTTACAGTGTGGAGCGTTAACGCCTTTAAACCACTCGGAGTGCTTCAAAACTTCGTTTCCACCGGTTAAAATTTGATATGTTGCTATATATATGTATACAAACGTATTGAAAGAATAAAATTGAGGTTTGGAGCACTATAGGTGGGGTTAAGAGTCGAAATGGGCGGAGTTTCTTTTCTTTTTTTTTTCTTCTTTTTTCATCTCTTTTTTCTCTTGATGGGGGTCTTATTTATAGACCAGATGGTCGCGGGTCTACTCGCGGCAGCCGCGAGTCTCCCTGCGGCTCCCCGAGTGGGCCCTGGTCTCGTGGGTCCCGTTATCTTGAAGTACGTGCACTACGACCAACGCGTTGTCCGCTTCAAAGCTTCATAACTTTCAATCCGGGAGTCCGATTGAGGCGTGCTATACCATTTCGAAAAGCCCTTTCCAAGAGCTACAAAATGACATGGGATTTGATATTTTTTAAATCTAAGAAGTGGGGTCCATGACCAGATCTTTGAGTCTTCATAGTCCGTTCGTTGAGCTGTCTTGTGCTATTTTCACTCGGGATTGACGTTATGATTCTTCATGACCTTCATGGCTTTGATTTGGGTTGATTTTGACTTGATTTGATGTTAAGTTGGTAAAATGACTATTTTGTCCTTACGGGGGTTATCTCCAGGATTGACATGGTTTTTGACTGTTTCTCGGGGTTGTCTCCAAGGTTTGTTCCCAGCCAACTCTATTAGTCTTTAGGGTTATCTCTGAGGTTGACTTGGTATCCCAGGGTTATCTCTGGGGATACTTTTGATGCTTTTGGATCTCCTGGGATTGTCGTCGGGGTTGACTGTACCTCCCGGGGTTGCCACCAAAGCTTATCTGATCTCCCAGTGTTGTCGTCGGGGTTGACTTAATCTCTTTGGGTTGTCGTCGGGGATGGATTTGGTCTCCCTGTGTTATCGCCAGGGATGGATGTGATATCTCGCTGTTGTCACTGGGGCTTGATCTGGTCTCCCAGTGTTGTCACTGGGGTTGGATTCGGTCTCCCAGTGTTGTCGTCGGGGATGGATTTGGTCTCCCGGTGTTGTCGTCGGGGATGGATGTTATATCTTAGTGTTGTCGACGGGGCTTGATCTGGTCTCCCGATGTTGTCGCCTGGGTTGGATTTGGTCTCCTGATGTTTTCGTCGGGGATGGATTTGGTCTCCCGGTGTTATCGCCGGGGATGGATGTGATATCCCGATGATATCGTCGGGGCTTGATCTGGTTTCCCGGTGTTGTCGTCGGGGTTGGATTTGGTCTCCCGGTGTTGTCGTTGGGGATTGGCTTTGATCTGGACTTTCAGGGTTGTCTCTGGAAGGTAAAAGATAATTTTGTCCTCTTGTAGGGTTAGTAACAGGACTATAAAATTTCGAGTGTCTACAGATGACACTCTTTATCATGTTTATGCAATGTAATGGCATGAACATGATAAAGACTATTAGACATTGGAAATATGGCATATGGAAATGTAATGCAATGCATGATATGTTATGTAATGCAATACATGATATGTAGGTGCTTATTGGAGAATAAGTTCACTGAATGTGACTCGCTATGGAATACCTAATGGAGTTTTACTCGCCTGTCAATAGGAATTCCTAATGTGATAGTAGTACAAGTGATCCTTGGACTTGAGATCATCATAGTATCTTGTATGTAATGAATTATACATTGACTTATTCCTTAAAGTCCTTTAGGGTATATAAAAGGGTATGCTTGGGTATAATGAGTTACATATGGAGATAATGAATGATCAATAAAGAATCTACCACCTCTAGTAAAAGAGGAGATATATCCTATGTGATTCGTTAAATGACAACCCAGGAATCCTTGGCTAAGGTAAAATGAAATTAGAAAGGAGTTTCTAATTTGCATTATTTGGAGTTGTGCATTTTCTAATCGAAATACATATAATTAAATAAAATAAGACTTGACAGTAAATTCATGTCTTATATTTAATTGGGACATTGTATGGTGGAAGGATTGAATTGTATGGTAACTATTTACTCACAGGTTCTTTTATGATTAATGTTGAAATCTATATTATCTGAAAAGTCGTTGATCGCTAGGGAGGCTTATCCCTATTGTAGAATAAATATTATTTATTTAAATAGATTACTAGTTTAATTTATTTATTTAAATAAGATTAGAATTGTTCTAATTGATTTATTCACAACCGGTTTAATATAGAGAACCTAAAGGGTCACACCATAAAAGGAAGAATAATAATTTAAGAAGGTAATGGCATAATCGTAATAATGCATTAAGTGTAATTAATTTAATCTATAGTGATAGAATAAATTAAATAGCTTAATGTTTATTATTTAATATTTTAGAAATATTAAATATAAATTAAGAAGAGGAGTCTTATTAATATTATTACAATTAATATTATTTTAATTTCTAAAGGAGTTTAGTAATTAATTTAATATTAGTACTCTCATTTATTCCTAATAAGATTAGGAGACAAATTAATTAAATGAATTTAATTAATTATTCCCCATGTGGTGGGAAGCCTAAATTAATTAAAGGAGTTTAATTAATTAAAAGAAATCCAATGTCTAATAGGATTAGAAGGGTTGACCAATATCTATATAAGAGGAGTCTTATAATAGATATCAGTTGATACAATTCCAATTGTTGGAGAGTACTCCTTTTCTATAGAGGATAGAAAACTAAGGTTTAGCCAAGTACCCTTCTTCTTGATAATTCATCTTCCTTGGTGGATCACCTCTAGAGGCCAAACACTTGGGTGGCTAACGTTGATCAAAGGAAGGAATCTAACCCGAAAATTTTCAAGGAGATCACGAAGAACAAGGAGTTGAACTCGTACCTGTGGAAGCTTCGTTCTACAAGGGTATGATTCCATAACTTCTTATTTATTGTTTTAAATTAATAATTTGCATAAAGGATGATCCGGGTAATGGTTTTGTAGAAATTTTTTAAACTCTGATATACCATGCTTCTGCTAATTTTTGCAATTTGATTGCATCACGATTTCGTACAAACCCAACAGTGGTATCAAAGCCAAACCTTTATGCAATTATTAATTTATTTTTGATTTCATATACATATGGGTATGTATTTAAAAATAATTTATTGGGCATAATTTTATTGTATAAAATTATTTTTTTAAGAAAAAAAAAACGTTTTTTTCTGGGACGAATCACAATTTTTTTTTTGGGGGTGCTAATCTTGAATTCTGCAAGGAAAAGGTGTTGTCTCTTTCTTACTCCAAAAAGAAGGTGACCCATCAGGAAAGGACTCTTTTAATAAACCTGCAGGACTCTTTTAATAAAAGAAGGTGACTTCTTTTTAAAAAATAAATGTGAATTTATATTATATATATATATATATATATATATATATATATAACCTGATTCGTTATATAAATATATATAATATATACGGTAATATCAAATATATATATATATTTAGCTCTAGGGTTCCTGTTGTGCAGTCTAATTGCTGCATTCCAGTCATTCTTCATTTCACTAGTAAGTATAAAGTCCCATGGATCCTTAGATGGAACTATGGATTTTATTCTCCGGTAGTCAATGTTGCTCTTTCTTCTGTGGTTTCTCCAGAAAAAGGTGCTTCTAGTAATCACCTTAATCAAATTACTCATGTTACTCGTGAGTTTTTTGTTAAGTGGTGGGATAAGTTTGATCCTTATCGCATCGTTGGTCAAGTTCAGAAGGAGTTTCCCAATCCTTCCCCTATTCAAACGATTCCTCTTCCAAAGGAATCATCTTCCTCTAGTAAATCAAAATCCAAGAAATCTTCTGTTTCAAAGTTAGATTTTGCGGATATTGATCATTGTACTAATAATGAGTTAAAACAGTTATCCCGTTTGATTCAGAAAAGAATGGATAAACTCAGTGAGGACTCAGTTCCTTCTGTTTGTTGTTCTTCTTCTTCTCATTCTAGTCATCATTCTAGCCCTAATGATCCGTACGGAAGCATCTCTCTTCAAGATGCTCAGGACCCATTTGCCTAGAATTCCTACAGTTACTTTGGTCAGCCTCGTTGCAAGATGCTCCTGCCCGCGCAGCCCGTGCTCCTTTGTCTAAAGTAGCCGAAAGCAGTTGCTGAGTCATTTGTCGTCTTGTATGAGTCTTGTATTGTTTGTCGGCCTTTTGGTCCCTTTAGTCAAAAGTTATTCTGTATTTTAGTTTAACGCGTCTGTAATAGTGAAAAGCTGTTTGTAATAGTCAAAAGTTGTAATAATGCTTCCATCTTTTGATAAAGCATTACTGTTGTTCAATAGTCATTCATGTTTTGTAATTATTGAGTTGTATTCACTTCGCCTTTTCTCTTCCTATATAAGAGAGGCTCAGTCATTGTTGTGAGGCAGGATTTAGTAATCCAATAGAAAGCTTGTGAAGACTTAGATTCCTATCTAACGAATCTTCAGCTCTCTTGCCTTCTCCCTTAGATATGTTAAGTTTCTATAATCTAGTCAATTTATTGTAAGTAACCAAGTTATTTGTTTGTAATTATTTCAAAGTTCAATAAAAGTTTATTTTGTTTAAACTGCTGATAATACTTATGAATTGCTGCTTTAATTTCTTATAGTTTTGCTATAGTTGTTATTCAGCTTTGTATATGCGCCACTCTTCTCTCTTCTCCCTTTTGCTTCCGCCTTTTGGTATCAGAGCCATGAGTTGTTTGTTTACTAAACGTTGTTCTTGATCTATTCCGTCTAATCATTTTTAAAAATCAAAAGTTTTGATCTTTCTTGGTTCAAGAAGTCACCTAGTCTCTTTGTATAAACCACCCTCCATCGCCATAGGTCCATGTCCAGCCTTTGTAAGTCTCGAGTGTGTGAGCAGTTTTGGCTTTCTGGGAATCACTAGATGATAGGGTATGTGTTTATGTTAAGCAAAGAAAGGGGTATGTACGGAAGAACACAGATTCATTAAAACTTTAATTTTTAATTATGAGTAGATTGTTCAGATCTAGTTCGTCGGTTAGTAATAGATCTTCTCTTCCTTCTGTTCCAAACATAGTTAACCAAGAAGAACATAGTTATGAAAATATTAATCAAACCCTTAATAATTGGAACATACCTAGTGTATCTCCTAAGGAGATTTACCAGTCAACTTTCATTGACAATTTCAAAACTGATTACAATGTAAAAACTGTTGAACGAGTTTATGCTATTAATAAAGAATATGAAAATTGTAGTCTTCTTTCTCCTGAAGTTATTAATAAACATCGTAAAAAGGGTTATAATTTTATTCATATTGGTCTTGTTCAGGTTGCTGTCAAACCATTAACTATTAAAGGAATAAACTCAAGTGACTTTTTATGCTTAAGAGATGCGAGATATCTTAATTATGCTCCTAGTATTATTGGAATCATGGAGTCTAGTTTGCATGATGGACCTATTCATTTTAATTGCTTTCCTGACCTTCCTTTGAGTTTGTCTGATATTAATCTATTAAAAGCTTTAACCTTGAATATTAAAACTGCTGGTGAGATAACTCAAATGATAGAGGGATCTCAACCTTTAGCCTTAATATACAGAATTTATTATAAGGTTATGAAAACCAATTTAAATATTCACGCTCTCAGTAAAAGTCCTAAAGATCATACTGTTTTAATTCAGAGTAGTACTAATAACGCCAATATTCAAACACCAAAAACTATTCTTTGGAAAGACGTTACGCTACCTAGTCAATGGATTCTTCCCCAGGAAGTTCCGCAAAAACCGGTTAATAATAATTTATTAAATCTGGAAAATATTAAACAATTTTCTGATGGTACGGTTCGAATCAGTTTTGAACGTACTAGAAGACCTTATATTATTGAAGAATTTACCAGTTCTTCAGTCCCTTCTACCTCTAGAAGAGACACTGATATTTTAAGTGACTTTTCTATTCCTGATGTTAAATTGAAAGGTGTGTTGAACCAGGGACAGACTAGTCATCCTTGTTATACTCCTGCCTTTCAGGCAGATGGAGAGCAAGAAGATGTGTCTCCTACTATTTCGGTCGGACCTTCTCCCTCTGATTTTGATGCCCCAATTAATCACCAATTAAGAGTCATTACTAAAGTCTCTAAATTGGATTGGGACAGTCTTGTTGCTGATTTTAATTCAAAAGCGAATCAACAAAAACGTCATGTTTTCAGAAATATGTACGATAAACATGATAGAGATAAAATTATCCACAATTGGAAAAAATTTATTAAACTTACTAGAGAGAACCTTACATTTTATGATTGGTATGATAAGCATCATTCTCACTGTAAAGTTCTTACTAAATCTCAATGGGTAAAAGAAGATAAATCTAAAACTTTAGCTTCTCATCCTCCCCTTGAAACTATTCTTTTACAAGTTAAAAATAACTCTGTTATTGCTAGTCCTTTTAAAGTTGCCGATGGTAAAACTGATGATAAAAAAATTATTGAACAAAATAATTTCACTAATCAGTATTTAGCCACCATAGGTAAACAATTGGATAAAATAGAAGAAAAATTTGATAATACTCTTATTAAAAACCCTGATAAGAAACTTGATCAGCCTTTATTAACTCTCCCTGATAATAGAGATGGGAAGGGATTGCCTAGCAAAGATTCTGACTTAGTTAAAAGTATTGATAAACTTATTAAAAAGATTGGCTCGAGTTCTGGCGAAGCCAGTGGAACCGTGGCCATCATTGATCAGATTCAAGAATCTGACGATGAAACCAAAAGTGACTCGGACGGGATTTCTGAGGTCACTTCTGTTCTTGATCTTACTGAACAATTAAATAAGTTAACTTTTAATAACACTAGTATTACAAAAAATTGGTATACTAGACCTACTCCCCCTGATCTTCAGTTCGAAGAAAAGAACCTTGATAATCAATTTTCTGTTTCGTCCAACAAAATTTATGAATGGAATATTGATGGGTTCAGTGAGCATCAAATTCTCACTAAGATGAACCATTTGTCTATGGTAGCCAATAGTTATATCACGGCATTTAACAATCTCACTCAACCTGATATTGTTGAAATATTAACCAATGGTTTTACGGGTGTTCTTCGTTCTTGGTGGGAAAAACACCTTGATGAGGACGCTAGGAATTCTATTATTCATGCTTACCAGTTAGATGACAATGGTCAGCCTATCTTCAGAGAAGATATTGGCTTTGGTGTTCCGGATGGTATTAACACGTTAATTTTCACAATAATAAAACATTTTATCGGAACCCCTAGTAATATCACTGAGAGGATCCATGACCAGTTAAGTAATCTCACTTGTCCTACCTTAAGTGATTTTAGGTGGTATAAAGATGTCTTTATTTCACGTGTTATGCTTCGTAATGATAGTAACAAACCTTTTTGGAAAGAAAAATTTGTTAATGGTCTTCCTTCTTTATTTGCTCATAAAGTCCGGGAAGAACTTAGTAAAACATTGGGTTACATTGATTATGATAATCTCACTTATGGTGACATAATTAGCTATATTCAAAAAATAGGCTTAAAAATGTGTATTGACTTTAAAATTGCTAAACAAGCCGCTAAAGATAAAAAGAAAGCTAAATATGAACTTGGTACTTTTTGTGAACAATATGGTTTGCCACCCATTGCCCCTTCTCGTAGAAAGCATAAGAAAAGGCAAATTGAAACACATAAAAAGCGCAAGCATCATAAGAAGCGTTCTAGTCAGTCTAATAATAAAGAAAGTTATTATGAAAAACCCAAGTCACGAAAGAAAACTCAAAATAAAAAATCCACTTCTAAATCTAATGATAAGAGTAAAATTACATGTTATAACTGTGGTAAAAAGGGTCATTATAAGAATGAATGTAAGTTAAAACAAAAATTAAGTCAGTTGAATATTTCTGTTGAAGATACGGAAAAGATTTTTGAGTTACTTCGAACTCAGTCTGATGAGGATAATGGTCTTTCTGATGTTCCTTATTCCTCTGCTAATGATGAAAATAGTCAAACTCCTAGTGAAGATAATGAAGTCACCCTTTGTACTGATAATTGTAGATCTGATTGTTGTAAAACTATTAATGTTCTTACCAAAGAGGATCAAGAAAGCTCTTTGTTAATAGAATTAATTAGTAAACTTACTGATGAAGATTTAAAATTACAATATATGAAACAGTTAAAAGAATTATTTTCTAAAAATAATTCAGGAAAAGGTAAGGTTATGAAAGCTAAAGAAAAGCCTGTTATAAGCCTTAATAAAACCCTAGAGAGATTTAAAACTGTTGAAAAAGAAATCACTCTCCCGGAGTTAAATCAAGAAGTCAATAAACTTAAGAAAGAAATTTCTGGTCTTAAGATTGAAATATCTGATTTAAGAAGAGATATGACTAATCTGGCCTCCAAGGGTTCAGAACTTCATATTTCTGATTCCTCTGATAATGATGAAGACCATCCTGAGTCTTCAGGTATTAAAGATGATGAATCACTTCTGATGGTTCAGGGCAATTCTTTAAAAAGATTAAAGGATATAACTATTCAAAAATGGTATATCATTGTTCGCCTAGTTATTGATGGAACTTTTGCAATCCAGCTACCTGCCCTTGTTGATACAGGTGCTGATTTAAATTGCATTCAGGAAGGATTAATTCCAACCAAGTTCTATAAGAAAACCAGTGAACGTCTTAATTCAGCTAATGGTAGTAGTATGGAAATAAAATATAAATTGCCTAAAGTTCATATTTGCCAGGATAATATGTGTTTTAAAACATCCTTTGTTTTAATTCGTAACTTGACAGATAAAATTATTTTGGGTCTCCCGTTTATATATTTATTATACCCGTTTACCACTAGCAATAATGGTTTAACTACTGAACACCTTGGCCAGAAAGTGATTTTTGAGTTTATCACTCAGCCTAAAGAGAGAGACTTAAAATTTATTCAAGATGAGTCCATTTCTAAGTCAATCAACCTGTTAAACTGTAAAACTTCTCAATTAAAATATTTAAAACAAGAGATTAAGTATAAACAAGTTGAAGATCTCCTTCTACTTGAAAAAATTCAAGATAAGATAGAAGAACTTCGTTTATTCATGGTAAAAAACTTATGTGCCGATTCTCCTAATGCCTTTTGGCACCGTAGAAAGCATGTAGTCAAACTACCCTACGCTAAGGAATTTAAAGAACATCTAATTCCTACTAAGGCTAGACCTATTCAAATGAGTCATCAACAAATGGAACTTTGTAAGCAAGAGATTAATGACTTACTTGCCAAAGGTTTGATAAAACATAGTAAATCCCCTTGGTCTTGCCCTGCCTTTTATGTTAATAATGAAGCAGAAAAAGAAAGAGGCGTCCCTCGTTTAGTCATTAATTATAAGCCGCTTAATAAGGTCTTAGAATGGATTAGGTATCCCCTTCCCAATAAAGAGGACCTTCTTAGTCGCCTAAGTAATGCCACCATTTTTAGTAAATTTGACCTTAAGTCTGGTTTCTGGCAAGTCAGTATCCACCCTAGTGATAGGTACAAAACTGCCTTTACCACCCCCTTTGGTCATTATGAATGGGTTGTTCAAGCATTTGGCTTGAAAAACGCTCCCAGTGAATTTCAAAATATCCTCAATGAGATTTTGAATCCTTTCAGTCATTTCATTATTGTTTATATTGATGATATTCTTGTTTTCTCTAAATCAATTGATGAACATTTCAAACATTTGAATTCGTTCTTCAAAGCCATCAAAGTCAATGGTTTGGTTCTTTCACCAACTAAATGTTGCCTTTTCCAAGTTAAAGTTAAGTTTCTTGGTCATGATATTCATCGTGGTCTGGTTCGTCCTATCCAAAGAGTTATTCAATTCGCTGATAGATTTCCTGATAAAATCATTGATAGAACTCAACTCCAGAGGTTCTTAGGATCTCTCAATTATGTTGGCAAGTTTTATAAAAACTTGCGAAAAATCTGTAAACCTTTGTTCCTTCGTTTACAGAAAAATCCTCCTCCCTGGACCGATGAGCATACTGCCATCGTTCAGCAAGTCAAAAAATATGTTAAGGTCCTTCCTTGCCTTGGCATATCTAATGAATCAGCTTTCAAGATTGTTGAAACTGACGCCTCCGAAATTGGCTTCGGCGGCATTCTGAAGCAGAAGTTGACTCCTGCTTCTTCTGAGCAAATTGTTCGGTTCCACTCAGGCGCGTGGAATCAAGCCCAATTAAATTATAGCACTATTAAAAAAGAAATCTTGGCATTAGTTTTATGTATTACAAAATTTCAAAATGATTTATTAAATCAAAATTTTTTAGTTCGTATTGATTGCAAATCAGCAAAATATATTTTAGAAAAAGATGTTAAAAATATAGCTGCTAAGCATATTTTTGCCAGATGGCAATCCATTCTAAGTATTTTTGATTTTGATATTAATTATATTAAAGGTTGTGATAATTCAGTTCCTGATTTTTTAACTCGGGAATTTATTAATTCAGGTACCCCTCAAGTTCAAAATGAGTGTGAGAGGGAAAGATAAAAGTGTTCGGCCCCCTGGCCCTCCAGGCCCAGGCCTGTCTAGTCAGAAGCCCGTGGGAGCTATAATCCCTCATCCAGTTACCCCCTTACTATAGTTAATAGATTCACCCCCCTTGTTTCTAGTTCAAAACCCTATAGTTCGGCTTTGGTTCAACCCCCTCTAATGGTTGATCCTTATGCTTCTACCAGTAATCCTCCTGCTGGTCAGCGTATTCAAACTGAATACATCCCTGTTTTCAGCACCAATCTATTTCATATTGAAAGACATATGAAATCGATTGAGGATCCAGTAAAATTAGCTGCCCAGTTTTTCCCAACTGGTTGGCATTTCATTCCTTCGGCTCCTTATAAATCTCTTATGTATTATAAGGATGTCCTTTTGCAAACTCAGTCAATTGCTATTAAACCTATTTATGATAGAAATGATTCTTCAAAAATCATCTATCATTCTCTTTATATTAAACAGATTATCTCCATGCCTAACTGGGGTAATCATCCGTCTGATCTTAGGCAGTTAGAGGGTCATGATAGCCAGTTTTGCTATTATGATTACATGGAAGCTTGGAACAGGGTTTTTCTGTTTCAAACCCCATCGTTTAGTCATTCGTGGTTCATACAATTTGACCACAAATTTAAAAGTCAAATTCCTCATTGGTTTGTTTTATGGTGGGAACGTTATGGTCTCATCTTTGATATTCTCCCCATTGAGCTCCAGACTGTCCTTAATGTCTTTAGCTCTAGGGTTCCTGTTGTGAAGTCTAATTGCTGCATTACAGTCATTCTTCATTTCACTAGTAAGTATAAAGTCCCATGGATCCTTAGATGGAACTATGGATTTTATTCTTCGGTAGTCAATGTTGCTCTTTCTTCTGTGGTTTCTCCAGAAAAAGGTGCTTCTAGTAATCACCTTAATCAAATTACTCATGTTACTCGTGAGTTTTCTGTTAAGTGGTGGGATAAGTTTGATCCTTATCGCATCGTTGGTCAAGTTCAGAAGGAGTTTCCCAATCCTTCCCCTATTCAAACGATTCCTCTTCCAAAGGAATATATATATATATATATATATATGATATATTTATATATTATATTCTAAATAATTTTATAATTAAAATAAAGAGTTTATTTTAATCTTGAAATTGAATTTCATGCAATTTAAAATTGCCCATTAAATGATACTCATATATATATGGAATGCTTTAATTCATGAGATGAATATTTATTTATTGATATATATGGTGATATGTATGATAATAAATGGGAATTGATTATGGACTATTTGACCAATGTGATTGGATTTTATTTTAGTTGAATGCTTGAATGAATGGGTTTTATTAAATGGGGTCTGTGTACCTCGTCTTCTCTAATTTTTTTTTCTTGATGTAAAATTCTATCTCCCTCCTATGTACTTCCCCTTGACTGCTGATCAAGGTTTCTATTTAAATTAAATAGTTTAATGTAATAGAAATAGTTAGAATTATCTTGAAGAAATTGGAGACCAAGGAGCAAGGAGCGCATGAAGACCCGTTTGTATGGAGCCCGGGTTTAAAGGTAATAGTTATATTTAAATTTAAATTCTTGCACTCCTAGGTTTGACGTTTTGGTTCACTTGGTGGCTCCAGTGAACCAAACTAGAATAAAAGTCCATAATCAATCCGGGTAGAATATAGTATTCTATATTGCATGCTAAATATTATATATATATATATATATATATATATATATATATTATATTTTATGCAAACATGCTTCGCATGTTTAATAAAATGACGCATATTTTATATATATATATATATATATATATATATATATGTGCATGCGCGTTAAACAAGATGAGACAAATAATAACAAACCCCTCAAAGAAATAATATTAAGTCCGAAGCGTTCAAATGATATTTGAAATATCGAACGTCGCCTTCTAGCATGATAAATTAATAGAGTATTAAATATTTAATATGAGCTTGTTGTGCTATCCACAAGGCGAGTATTGCATATTTAAGATGTTAATTAATCACATTTGATGCTTATCAAGAAAATTGAACGATCTAGTCTTGTTGTGCTATCCACAAGGACGAACATTTTTCTTTTTTGAATTTATGGAAGTGCTAGGCTGGACTTAACTTAAATCATTTTAGTTCGGATGTGCACACACTTGACCATTATGATTTAAGAGGCAAAATAAAAGGAGTTATATAGTGATGTAATTGACAAGAGTTGTCTACCTATTTATTTTTATATCGCTTGTTGTGCTATCCACAAGGTTATATACATTTGAAATGGGATCCTTATTCTCACTAGCAAATCTTTAATTAGATGTTGCCGAACTATATAAGTGAGGGTAATTTAGTTTGATAAAAATAGTGGGAGATACCAATTTAAAATAAAGACCTAAATTTATTTTGGTATGCAAAATTAATAAAATGAATGTTTGCTAAAATGTTATTTTTCACATGCAGAATTTTAAAAATATCAAAATCACTAATTTCACTGCGAAGCATACTTGATGCTAATAAGCTTACCGGGCCGAATTATACGGACTGGCCAAGAAATCTGAGAATAGTTCTCACTGCTGAAAAGATTTCTTATGTCCTAAACTCACCTGTCCCTGGAACTGTTCCAGAAACAGCCTCTGAGGAAGAGATTGCCACCATTGTAAAGTGGCAAGATGATGCATCTGTGGCTCAATGCAACATGCTCGCATCCATGAATAACGAGCTTCAGCGTCAGCACGAAAACATGGATGCTCCTACTATGTTGATTCACCTCAAGGAGTTGTATGCTGAACAAAGTAGGACTGCTAGATATGAGATATCTAAGGAGCTCTTCCGATCTCGGATGACCAAGGGCAAAGTGAACATAAAGGAACAAAAGAAATCTGATCCAGCTAGCAAAGGAATGTGCTTCCATTGCAACAAGCCGGGTCATTGGAAGAGGAACTGCAAGAAGTTTCTGGCAAAGAAGAAGCTTGGAGAAGCTTCGACTTCCAATCAAGGTTTGTTCATGATTGAAATTAATTTTTTAGAAAGTTAAAATTCTACTTGGGTATTGGATACCGGCTGCGGTTCTCACATATATAATAATGTGAAGGGACTGGTCAGAAGTAGAAAGCTGAACAATGATGAGGTGATCCTACGAGTGGGGAATGGAGCAAAGGTTGCTGCATTAGCTGTAGGAACTTATTATTTAGCAATGCCTTCGGGCAAGTCCATTTATCTTAATAATTGTTATTATGTTCCGAATATTATTAAAAACATTATTTCAATTTTTGTATTGGATATGGAAGGATTTAACGTTGTTATAAAGAATAATAGTTGTTCTATTTATAAAGACGATGTTTTATATGGTGTTGGAAATTTGCGAAATGGACTTTATACACTTAACGTACAAGAAAATATTTTTCAAATTGAACAAACTAAGAAAAGGAAAAGAGATGATATTAATTATACCTACATGTGGCACTGTAGACTCGGTCATATCAATGAAATAAGATTATCCAAGTTGCATAAAGATGGGCTCCTTGAGTTATCTGATTATGAATCATATCCAACTTGTGAATCTTGTCTCATGGGTAAAATGACTAAATCTCCTTTTAGTGGAAAAGGAGAAAGAGTTACAGAGTTGTTGGCATTGATTCACACAGACGTTTGTGGACGTATGACAACAAGTGCACGGGGTGGGTATTCTTACTTTATTACTTTCACTGATGATCACTCAAGATTTGGATATGTGTATTTAATGAAATACAAGTCAGAATCATTTAAAAAGTTCAAAGAGTTCAGAAGTGAAGTAGTGAAACAAACGGGCAAGAGTATAAAGATACTTTGATCAGATCGAGGTAGAGAATACTTAAGCGGTGAGTTGCTCAATTGTCTTAAAGAAAATGGTATAATCTCACAATGGACTCCTCCAGGTACACCACAGTTAAATGGAGTATCTGAAAGGAGAAATCGAACACTGTTGGACATGGTTCAATCCATGATGAGTTTTACCGACCTTCCAATTTCTTTCTGGGGAAATGCCCTAGAAACGGCTGCATACCTACTTAACAAGGTACCTACCAAATCCGCCCCAAAGACTCCATATGAGATGTGGAAGGGGAGGAAACCAAATTTTAAGCATGTTAAGACTTGGGGTTGCCCAGCTTATGTCAAAAAGTTTGAAAATGATAAGCTACAGACTAAATCCGCTAAGTGTAGATTTATGGGATACCCTAAAGAAACTTTAGGGTATTATTTCTATCATCCAACTGATCAAAAGGTGTTTGTTGCGAAACATGCTGCCTTCTTGGAAAAGGAGTTTATCCATGAAGGGGTCAGTGGGAGTAAGATATATCTTGAAGAAGTTCAAAAACCACAAATTACCACGGATCAAAGTCAGGTACCTGACCAAGTAGAAGAACCTACTATACCACACCCTGTTCGTAAATCTGGAAGAGTACCGAAGATACCTGAGAGGTATGGATTCGTTATAGAGGATGACGATGAGGTACACATCATGAATGATGATGATCCATTGAATTACGAACAGGCTATGAGTAATAAAGACTCAGGAAAATGGCTTGAAGCTATGAATTCCGAAATGGACTCCATGTATGAAAACAAAGTATGGACTTTGGTTTCACCACCTGAAGGCATTAAGCCTATTAGGTGTAAATGGGTCTTTAAAAGAAAGACTAGAGCGGACGGCAAGGTAGAGACCTATAAGGCCCGACTGGTTGCAAAAGGTTTCAAACAAAGACAAGGAGTTGACTATGATGAAACCTTTTCACCAGTAGCTATGCTCAAGTCCATTCGGATTTTGCTTGCGATTGCAGCTTATAACGACTATGAGATCTGGCAGATGGACCTGAAAACGGCCTTCCTCAATGGGAAACTTGAGGCGGATGTGTATATAACACAGCCAGAGGGATTTGTTTCAAAAGTTGGAACAAATCAAGTCTGTAAGATGCAACAATCCATTTATGGATTGAAGCAAGCTTCTCGTAGATGGAACATTCATTTTGATGAGACAATCAAAGAGTTTGATTTTATCAAAAATGACAATGAACCATGTGTGTACAAGAAGGTTAGTGGGAGCACAGTTTCATTCCTTGTATTATATGTTGATGATATATTACGGATAGGGAATGACATTCCTATGCTACAATCGATTAAAATCTGGTTATCTAAACACTTCTCCATGAAGGACTTGGGAGAAGCATCCTATATTTTGGGGATAAAGATCTATAGAGATAGATCTAAAAGGATGCTTGGCTTATCCCAAGGAACGTACATTGATGCAATGCTAAAGAGATTTAGCATAGAAGATTCCAAAAGAGGTCTCATGCCGATGAGCCATGGAATACATCTCTCCAAGAAACAGGCCCCAAAGACACCTGAGGAGAGAGCCCGTATGAGTAAGATCCCTTATGCTTCTGCAATAGGATCTATCATGTACGGTATGATATGTACTAGACCGGATGTTGCTCATGCACTTAGTGTAACGAGTAGATACCAGTCGAATCCAGGAGAAGAGCACTGGAAGGCAGTGAAGAATATCCTAAAATACTTGAGAAGGACTAAGGATATTTTTCTTGTCTACGGTGAGTCTGAATTAAAACTCGAGGGCTTCACAGACTTAAGTTTTCAAACGGAACAAGATGACAGTAAATCTATTTCGGGGTATGTTTTTACCTTGAACGGAGGCGCAGTGAGTTGGAAGAGTTCCAAGCAGCAAACAGTTGCTGATTCAGTGACAGAGGCAGAGTATATAGCTGCAAGTGAAGCTGCAAAGGAAGCTGTTTGGATGAAGAAGTTCATAACTGAACTTGGTATGGTTCTTAGCATTGGAGAAGCAGTTCCCGTTTACTGTGACAACACAGGAGCAGTTGCACAGGCTAAGGAACCAAGGTCTCATCAAAAATCTAAACACGTGTTGCGGCGATTTCACTTGATCAGGGAGATCATTGAAAGAGGAGACGTCACATTGGAGCGTGTAGACTCTCAAGATAACATTGCAGATCCATTTACTAAAGTTTTAACACAACAGCAGTTTGATCGTCACTTAAAGAAGATGGGTATGAGATACCATGGTGATTGGCTTTAGTGCAAGTGGGAGATTGATAGTAGTGTGCATACAAGCCAATCATGTATGATGATAAAGCACGTACTTTGTAAACAATCTTATTTATTTATTAATAAAATATTTATTTATTAAAGGCATTTAATTATCTACATGGTGCTGTTTTTATAATATGTAAATAACCCATAGTTTTAAGCAATGCTTTTAGAATCATGATGATGATCATGCTAATGAGATCTAAATTCTTAGAAAGCTCTAAAACTAAAATAGTTCCCAATCGTGGGATTACTAAAAAGGGGATTAGTAAATCCGGATAGATTGGTACATATGTTGCTTGCTCATTGGATGAGGATGATTGATCTCATGATCATTTGTGTGGAGACACTAAAGCAAGTATGTAGGTGCTTATTGGAGAATAAGTTCACTGAACGTGACTCGCTATGGAATACCTAATAGAGTTTTACTCGCCTGTCAATAGGAATTCCTAATGTGATAGTAGTACGAGTGATCCTTGGACTTGAGATCATCATAGTATCTTGTATGTAATGAATTATACTTTGACTTATTCCTTAAAGTCCTTTAGGGTATATAAAAGGGTATGCTTGGGTATAATGAGTTACATATGGAGATAATGAATGATCAATAAAGAATCTACCACCTCTAGTAAAAGAGGAGATATATCCTATGTGATTCGTTAAATGACAACCCAGGAATCCTTGGCCAAGGTAAAATGAAATTAGAAAGGAGTTTCTAATTTGCATTATTTGGAGTTGTGCATTTTCTAATCGAAATACATATAATTAAATAAAATAAGACTTGACAGTAAATTCATGTCTTATATTTAATTGGGACATTGTATGTGTTAGAGTTTATGCCCTAGAGGCTAATTCTTTGATGTAATTGTTTAAACATTTTTTGATATTATATTTGATTGAATAAATGAATTATTTTATTATGGTTTTATTTACTGCGTTATATAAATGTTAACATAATAAAAGTCCTTAGAATAGTGATACAAATTATATGGCTTCAAGTATGTGACTTGAACATGAGATCATATAGTTACAATTAGTATCATTACTCTTAAATGTCCCTAGTCAAGTGTCATTGTTAATGGGACAACAATGATACATTGAAACTAGTATGTGGATTGACTGATGGCCAAATCTCATTGGTCATAAATATATGAGATATTGAGTCAATGCATAGGTACATGTTAGAGAACAATGTACTGGGCAGACCCACCATGAGAATTCTACGTGGAGCATTATGCAAAGTGTCATAATCAATTCTCATAGTGACAATGATGTAATGATCCTCCGACCTGAAATCACTATATTACTACACGAGAATTTATGTACTTTGATATCATCAAAGGCCACCTTTAATAGGTGGACGATAAAGGTGATTATTGGGTATATCATGAATCGTGTGAGGAATATGAGTGATCTAGATGGAATTTAACCCTCCTATATATTAGGGGTGATATCCATAGGCCTCTTGATTGAGTAAGACTATGAAATGCATGGCCATGCTCAAATAGTGATTTGTTTCATATAGTCTACTCATCGATCAAGAAAACTCAGATTAAATTATGAAGAGGATGACACATTCCATGCCTCGAGTTTAATCTAGGATGTCAAGGTTAAAAGGATTAAATTACATTGAAACATTGGTCACGAAAAGGTTGTATCGAATCACCGATCTTATTATTATTTGGGTAGCAGTGATGCATTACTAGATGCCGCTCACTGTTTATAATTTTATAATATGATTTTAAAATTATTGCCAACATAATAATAACCTATAGGGTCACACACTTAGAACGTAATTAAAAGGGAATTAATTTAAATTGTATGGATTTAAATATATCAATATGATTGATAGTATTTAAATTATGAATTTAAATTAATAGGATAATTTGTATATATATATATATATGTATATTAATTAAGTAAGACTTAATTAAGATATAATATATATATATATATATATATATATATATATATATATAAATTCGGATTTTATATTTCGAATTGGATTAGGTTTTGGTTAATTCCTTTAACTGCTATATATATGATATATCAGCCGTTTAGGATTTTATCGATATCAAAACCCTAGCCGCTCTTAGAGAGAGACTAGAGAGAAAATTCTAAAAAAAATTCAGATCCTTGGCGGCTAGTACCGCAGCTTTCCTTGCTGCAGATCGTGTGACGATTTGCGGGACGTTCGTGTGGATACCATAGAGGCGCAGTTCTGTTGGATTGCGTTGAGGATTCGAAGCAGTTCCAGAATCTCCATCGTCTCCTTTCAGGCTGGAATAATCGGTAAAACATATCTTAACCTCTGAATTAATATGTTTTCGCATGGATCCTGTTTTAGGGTTTCGAAAAATTTTAATTTCCGCTGCGTTTATGTGTCGAAAACCCTACAGTATGGTGGAAGGATTGAATTGTATGGTAACTATTTACTCACAGGTTCTTTTATGATTAATGTTGAAATCTATATTATCTGAAAAATCGTTGATCGTTAGGGAGGCTTATCCCTATTGTAGAATAAATATTATTTATTTAAATAGATTATTAGTTTAATTTATTTATTTAAATAAGATTAGAATTGTTCTAATTGATTTATTCACAACCGGTTTAATATAGAGAACCTAAAGGGTCACACCATAAAAGGAAGAATAATAATTTAAGAAGGTAATGGCATAATCGTAATAATGCATTAAGTGTAATTAATTTAATCTATAGTGATAGAATAAATTAAATAGCTTAATATTTATTATTTAATATTTTGAAAATATTAAATATAAATTAATAAGAGGAGTCTTATTAATATTATTACAATTATTATTATTTTAATTTCTAAAGGAGTTTAGTAATTAATTTAATATTAGTACTCTCATTTATTCCTAATAAGATTAGGAGACAAATTAATTAAATGAATTTAATTAATTATTCTCCATGTGGTGGGAAGCCTAAATTAATTAAAGGAGTTTAATTAATTAAAAGAAATCCCATGTCTAATAGGATTAGAAGGGTTGACCAATATCTATATAAGAGGAGTCTTATAATAGATATTAGTTGATACAATTCTAATTGTTGGAGAGTACTCCTTTTCTATAGAGGATAGAAAACTAAGGTTTAGCCAAGCACCCTTCTTCTTGATAATTCTTCTTCCTTGGTGGATCACCTCTAGAGGCCAAACACTTGGGTGGCTAACGTTGATTAAAGGAAGGAATCTAACCCGGAAATTCAAGGAGATCACGAAGAACAAGGAATTGAACTCGTACCTGTGGAAGCTTCGTTCTACAAGGGTATGATTCCATAAATTCTTATTTATTGTTTTAAATTAATAATTTGCATAAAGGATGATCCGGGTAATGGTTTTGTAGAAATTTTTTAAACTCTGATTTACCATGCTTCCGCTAATTTTTGCAATTTGATTGCATCACGATTTCGTACAAACTTAACACACCGAACCTCCTCGGTGCCTACTCGAACGGTAGTTTACAACAGTCTATTTAACTGACTTGGAGCCTCGGTTGGGGATTTTTATAACAGATTCCATCATCAGTTCTCTCTGGGGAAAAATTTCTCCATGGTTTTCATCATCGGATCTTTCCCGATGCTACGTTGGAGTTGTCGCCAATGGTTTGCAATGTCAGACCTATCTGATCTCGTTGTTGCAGTTCTCTACGGCTTTCATCACCGAATCTCTCCTGATGCTACGCTGGAGTTGTTGCCAACGGTTTACAATATCAAATACTCTAATCTTCGTTGAAGCAATTATCAACGACTTTCATCACCGGTTCTCTCCCGATGCTACGATGGAGTTGTCGCCAACAGTTTGCAACATCAGACACTCTGATCTTTGTTGAAGCAGTTATCAATGGCTTTCATCACCGGATCTCTCCCAATGCTACACTAGAGTTGTCGCCAACGGTTTCCAACATCCGATACTCTGATCTTCATTGAAGAAGTTATCAACGGCTTTCATCACCTGTTCTTTCCCGATGCTATATTGGAGTTGTCGCCAACGATTTATAATGTTAGACCTATTTGATCTCGATGTGGAAGTATCCCTCTGATAAGTCATACCCTCGGACAAATCTGGATACTTTGACGCATTCAAAACCCACTGTTTACAACACCGGACCTTCCTGATGCTTTGACAGAGGCAATTTTCAGCAGTTTTCATCATTGGCATTCCGAATACCACATCTGGGTTCATACCAATGGCTTACATGATGATTTTCTTTCGTCAGGAGTTTGAAGCTCAGAATCAGGGTTTCAGGCCATTTCTGCCTAATCGCATAGCACTTTTTTCCATGATTTGACTTTTCAGCTTTCGGGAACTTTGCTTTAACTTTGTTTGGATCAAACTGGAGGGGGTGGGACCCACCCTAGGGTGCCGCGGGTCTACTTGCGGCTACCGTAGGTAGAGGTGCGGGTCCCTACGGGTCTATATTAGTTCCCCCGTGGCTTTCATAAGTCATTTTCAAGTTGAACTATATAGAAAATCCAAAAATTCCTCTTTAGATCTACTGATTTTCGGCTGCTTTTTTCAAAATCCATCACCGTACAATCGCTCTGCACAACCCTAGTAATGTTTACATCCTTTCTTTTCAAGTTTTGACCGTTAGAACGTTAGATTTCATATAGAATTCTTCTAAACGTAATATAGTGAATATGCATGCTTATGACTTGATAAAAAAATTTAGACTTAGTAAATGTGTATGTTTTACTATGCTAAACGTTTTGATGTGAAAAAACTGATTTTTGAGACAGTCATTTAGCGCCCTTTTTAGCCAGTTTACTTATCCTATTTGAGGACAAATGAGCCTGGATTTTTAACTAAAAATACACATGATAATTTAGCTGCCATGGGGAGTTTGATTTTGATTTATTTTCATATATATGAAATGTTCATGATTTTGGGTAGGTGTGCTACTGAATGGCCACCTAGTCATGCCTATGTGCATGCTGATAGTACATTTTACAAAGGAGACTCTGGCAAAAAAAAAATTCAAAAACCTAAAAATTTTATGAACATGCAATTTTAACTATACTGAAGATGTATGTTAACTAATGCATGCTTTAGGACTTAGAATATGCATAAATCAATGATTTAATTTTAATAGGCAATAAGTTTAAGGCTTACCTCACCCTTTCTGAGGTGATTTGGAGATTTTGTTCAGATTATGGATTCAGATAGACCACGCAGTTCTAGCAGGGTCTCTGCAGGTGTGAGGCAGAGGAGAGCTTTTGATGTCCCTCAGCCTCGTCCAGCCCAGCAGCCTCACCGGTTAACTGAGTCAGTGATTCGTCCGATCCAGGTTGAGAGGCCGAATGATGTGAACGACGAGGAGGATGTCCCCTTTGTGGATCCCCTCCAGCTACTGCTCTGCGTAGGGAGCTTCTAGACATTGTTGTGACGATTCTGGAGCTTTTAGACGATTTGAGACGCCATCCTTTGATTTATCTTCATGCCAATAAGGTGACCGGAGTTTTTCTAGACTTTTCTTCCTTTTTCCATTTTAGGACAAAGGTTTAATTTGGATTTGCAATTTGATGCAGGTTCCCGGCTTTACTCAGCCCAAAGGGAACTGGTTTAGCTTCTACTCCTTGTATCACACTCTGCATCCAGAGTATCAGGTCATCGTCAACACTTGGGATTTTGAGGCCTTTTTCTCTATTCCTCCCCGTCGTTGCCCTTGGGGTTATCTGCGGGCTTTATCTTAGCGATGGTTCCACCAAACCCAGTCTCTCCACTTGTTGGACTGCGAGATTATGATGACACCGATGGATTGGCGGTTCATCACAGGGTTCTAGTTTACAGGGGAGCCAGTGCCCTTGGTGGCTGGCATTTCTCCTGCTGCCGTTCGATCACTTCTGGGAGTTCTTGCGACGGCTATCAAGGGTCAGATTGTCCGATCAGGGCCCTTGAGTGTTTATGCCCAGAGCGGGGCCTTGACTGAGCCTTTGCCTGATGATCAGAGAGTTAGGGATTGTCGACGTCGGAAAAAAATCCGCAGGTCGGGTTACAACCCGGATCTTTCTCTCTTCCTAAGTTATGTCTACCCTTACTCTTTTTATTGTAAAAAAGGTTTTGAAGGGTTTTTTAGGAAAAGGCCAACATGTATCATGTCAAAGATTGAATGTTTTACAGAGTCACTAGTTGGTAGATTTGAAATGGTTGTACCAAATCAACCGAGTTTTGTTTGAAAAGAGGCCCAATTGCTGGACACTGTCGAAAACTTGAACTTTTGAAATCGAAGTTTTGAGTTCGGGGGCTTGGTTAAGTGTGGGGAAGGTGTTAGGCACCCACAACTCCCGTGTAAACACGGTACCGCATCTTTTCAATATTTCCCTTTTAAATCTGCAATGTGTGTGTGAATGCTGGAAGAAAATTGGGCCTATATTTGATTGAAAGTATGTTTATGCATCGTTGAACCTATATACGAAGGGTTTGATTTGATTTGCAAAAAAGTCTTTGATTTGATTTGCAAAAGTGTTTGATTTGATTTGGAAAAGCTTCCCTTTTCAATAAGATTATTAAAATGATATTTTGAAAGAAGGTTTTTAAACCCTTACTCTAACATAGGAATTGAAGCATATCGATACTTCAGTTTTATCTTTTCAGCCTTAAGGCTCAATTTGAATGGTGATTGTCGGGCTGCGAAGCATCCTCGACGACAAAAATATATACAAGTGTTGGACTTCTCATAGGCATGACAGCCATCAGAGTGACTCTGACATGACAAACCATATTTTTACTATGTTGAGACCTTAAATCCGGATATCCATGTTAAGGTCTTTTGTATATACATTTTTTATAAAAAAACTGGCTGGGTACATTTGTAAAGTGTAGTTTGTCCATTGTGGAAATCAGATTCTGATCAGTTTGATCATGAATTCTATGATTCCTAGGCTCACATAGGGAAGCCGATAAACCTGTACAGCTCAAAATATGCATATAAAATATATATCTACATCCAGATGTCGTCAGAACCAAGGATTCATCAGTAAATCCTGGCTCACACATGGCCGAAGCATCTCGTTCCCACTAGATAGCGATCTAAGGGCCGCGAGGTAGCTTTTATAACATAAACTAGAAAAATGCTAGATTTAAATAAATCTCAGCCATTCTAGATTCACGGTTCTATCTGGACCTATTTTGAACCATTTGAAAGCTAGAGTTGGCGAGATTTAAAGAAATCTAGTTCGCCCGTAGAAATTTCAGTGTCGATTCATATCAAATGAATATTAAAGCAGCAATTTAATCGTAATGAGTAAAGCAATATATATATAATTATATATATACAAAAAATGTAAAAGGTGATGGGTTTGCACTCCGATGCCCGGATTGGAATGAATATATATATATATATATATATATATATATATATATATATAAACTGTATAAAAGCCACTGAATGATCCAGGCTGGACAGAATGGAAATATATATAGAAAAACAGTAAAGGGCGATGGGTTTTCACTCTGATGCCCGGACTGGAATGGATATATATATATATATATATATATATATATATTTATAAAAGCTGTATAAAAGCCACAGAATGATCCAGGCTGGACATAATGTAAAAATATATATAGAAAAACAGTAAAGGACGATGGGTTTTCACTTTGATGTCCGGACTGGAATGGGAATATATATATATTTATAAAAGCGATATAGAAGCCACGGAATGATCCAGGCTGGACAGAATAGAAATATATATATATATATATATGTATAAAAGTGGTAAAGGGCGGTGGATTTTCACTTCGAGGCCCGGACGAATATATATATATATATATATATATATATATAAAAGCAGTAAAAAGGTCACAAAATGATCCAGGACGAACTGGAATGTAAATATATATATTTATAGTTAAATATAGACAAAAAATAGTCAAATCGGGACTGAGAAGATAACCTAGTCCGGTGAAGGGTGTATATATATATATAAGCAGTAAACTACCGCAGATTTAACATCCGGGCTTGACAGAATTGAAATGTTAGTACATATATAGTTAAATATATATAAAAAAGCCAAATCCGGACTGGGAAGATAACCGAGTCCTGCGAAGTTGCTCAAAACTAAGATATTAGTATGTAAAAGCTGTTAGAAGCAACGGATCATCAATCCGAGTTATAGAAATGCCAAAAAATGCGTTTAGATACTAAAATGTACCAAAAGTTAACAAAAACGGCCACGAAACTGAGTTCCGGGCATATTTAGAAAACGAAACTTGATATGCAAGTGTATAACAGCGTAATGAAGTAATATAAACTTGCTGATCATAAAATACTTACAATGGACTGCTATACGGGCTTTTTGCCAAATCGTAGGCTTTAAACATCCAAATCTACTTGTTAATTTTTGATATGTGGTAGTATGTGGGTATATCTACGTGTTAGAGTGAAAAAATCTAGGTTTGGAAGAGAAGAAAATGATTGGAAAACCAAACGGGCAGGGGTTTAGAGCATTTTTGAATTATCAAATGAGCTGGGGTGAGCTCATATTTATAGACCCAGGAGAAGCGAGTCAACTGGTGGTTACCGCTGGTCCACCTGCGGCTCCATGTTGCAGGGGTCTCTTGGTGGGTCCCGTCGTCTCGAAGTACATGCACTCCGAGCAATATAAAGTCTGATTCAAAACTTTCTAACTTTTGATCGGAGCGTCCGTTTGAGGTGTGTTGTACCTTTCTGGAAGGCCCTCGTCGAGCGCGTCGCAATGACATGGGAAAAAACCTTTTCTGAGTCCAAAAATATGGGTTCATAACAGGGTCTTCGATTCCTTGCAGTTTATCTGTTGAGCTATCTTGCGCTGTTTCCACTCGGGATCATTGTTATGGTTCGTTCTGACCTTAGTGGCATTAATTTGGCTTGAGTTTGATGAATCATCTTTAAGTTAGTAAAATAATCATTTTTTCCCTCCCGGGGTTGCCTTCAATGTCGGCATGACCTTCGACTGACTTCCTAAGGTTGTTTCCAAGGTTTGGATCCCATTCGAGTCTGTTCGTCCTTAGTGTCATCTCCGAGGCTGACTTGGTCCTTCCAAGTTTTCATTTGGAGATGTTGTGATACTTTAGGATTATTTCTGAATTTGACCTAACTTCCCGAGTTGAGACCTGGGCTGACCTGTACCTCCCAGGTTGAGACTAGGGCTGACCTGTATCTCCCGAGTTAAGACCGGGGCTGACCTGTACCTCCCGGGTTGAGATCGGGGCTGATCTGTACCTCCTGGGTTGAGACCGAGGCTGACCTGTACCTCCCAGGTTGAGATCAGGGCTGACCTGTATATCCCAAGTTGAGACCGGGGCTGACCTGTACCTCCCGAGTTGAGACCGGGGCTGACCTGTACCTCCCGGGTTAAGACCGGGGCTGACCTGTAACTCCTGGGTTGAGACTAGGGCTGACCTGTACCTCTCGGGTTAAGACTAGGGCTAACCTGTGCCTCCCAGGTTGAGACCGGAGCTAACCTGTACCTCCTGGGTTGAGACCGGGGCTGACCTGTACCTCTCGGGTTGAGACCGGGGCTGACCTGTACCTCCCGGGTAGAGATCGAGGCTGACCTGTAACTCTCGGGTGGAGACCGGGGATGATTTGACAGCTCGGTATTGAGACCGGGGCTGATTTGACGGCCCAGTTTGAGACTGGTGTTGATTTGACTCCCCGGTATTGAGACCAGGGTTGATTTGACTGTCCGGTATTGAGACTGGGGTTGATTTGAAAGCCCGATATTGAGACCAGTGTTGATTTGACGGCCCGGTATTGAGACTGGGGTTGATTTGACTGCCAGGTATTGAGACCAGGAATGATTTGAGAGTCCGATATTGAGATCGAGGTTGATTTGACGGCCAGGTATTGAGATCGTGGTTGATTTGAGAGCCTGGTATTGAGATCGGGGTTGATTTAAGAGCCCAGTATTGAGACCGTGGTTGATTTGAGAGCCCGATATTGAGACCGTGGTTGATTTGAGAGCCCGGTATTGAGATCGGGGTTGATTTGACAGCCCGGTATTGAGACTAGGGTTGATTTGAAAAGACTGTTTTACCCTCCTATAATGTTAGTAATAGGGAAACGTAATTTTTAGTGTTTACACGGATCATATTCTTTGGTGGCTGTTCCTGGTCATCATCAGGGGTTATTTTATAGCAGACAAATCCTCGACGGTCTCTTTCGCTCTGGTTAGCGCTACTCGATATGTGGAGCGCATCGGGGATTTTGACTGGGGTACCTTCACCTTCGCCTATTTTCTTCGAGGGTTGCGCCTACACTCTGAGGGAGTGACGGAGGCTTGGTTGGGTTTTTATCCCTTCCTGTTGGTGAGTAATTTCTCTTTCACCTTTTAATCTCCCTTATTTGTGTTTCTTAATCTTTATCATTGAGGACATTTGATTTTTTGCACTTCAATTTTGGGCATATGAGAGGCTCCCTTGCCTACGCCCGACCACTACTTTGGGCTTGGAGACATATCTGCGGGGATGGCATTGGCATCATTCCACATTGATAGAGGTCCCTGTAGTAGAGGGGTTCACCCATTCCTGCTTGTAGCTAGAGCTATTGACTACCGACTCCATCACGTGGGTTTTCTACACCCCAAATTATCTGTCAGTCGGGTTCGAGGATGGCTTTTCGACCAGACTAGAGTTTACATTGGCCACTCGTCGAATTCCCCTTTTGACCCATGGAGGCTGGGAGCTCTATTTGGGAGAGCGCGCTATCAAGAGCATAACAGGTTCCCTCTTCCTACTTGGCATCATTGGCCCTTATCTCAGCCAGTCACAGATATTCCCTTGGTTGGCTTAGATGGCTTTAATTTATCAGAGGGTCCTCATTTTCAGGAGGCCTTTTATCGCTGGTGGAGTCCTCGCACTTTGGGGCTCAGACTCGTGCCACCCAGTTCTTGGCAGACATAGTTTCTGGGTTTGTTTTGATGACAGACTAGATAGCTTGCCTCAGAGAGCCTACTTATTTAGAGCAGATTTTTGGTTTGACCCAGCGGTTGGAGCGGGCATAGTTTTTTATCAGGCACCTTGGCAGGGATCCTTTAGAGGTAGATTCGTTTGATCCTTCCACCTCCGGAGCTGGCCCCTCAGAAGGTCCATATGTTGGCAATTATTCAGGTGTGGATCCTCCTCTTTATCAACCAGACATGCCTTCTGGCAGAGATTCAGTGACTCAGGAGGAGTTATAACAGGTTGATCGTCTAGATGCAGATATTATAGACTTCTTCTTATATCTTTCTAGTTATATCTTTTGATAGGCCTCTGTTAGATATTGGGTGGTTATGCCCCATTTCTCGTTATCTCTTTTGATAGTCCTCTGTTAGTCATTGGGCGGTTGTGCCCCATTTCCCTGTACTTTTTATTTTGCATTTTAGTGGAAGACAAAGATAATGATTTCAATAGACAATGTATTTAGAAATGCATGATATTTCATATCTATTGCATCCTATTGTCATTTATCATTATCATCTATCATGATGCATGCATTATGTCATGGATATGCATTTATACAGGTGAGTTTAGCATTGACCCCTAGATGGTCTCATGATACGGTTTTACAGATGTCTTCATCTACCGTTAGCCGTATTGAGCATCTGCCACCTTCATTGATAGCATCTTCTTTGAGATCCTGGTATAAAAGTACTGCACCGGTGTTGTCATTGTCGGATAGTACAGGAAATTTTGTGGTATACAACGATGCTTCACATAAGGGATGAGGCTGTGTGCTGATGTAGAGCGACAAGGTTATTGCATATGCGTCACGCCAACTGAAGGACTATGAGAAAGGGTATTCGACCTATGACTTGGAATTGGTCGCAGTAGTGTTTGCTCTGAAAATTTGGAGACATTACCTATATGGAGAAAAGTGTAAGATATACACAGATCAAAAGAGTCTGAAGTATATCTTTACACAGAAGGATTTAAACATGCGCTAAAGGAGATGGTTGGAACTTATCAAGGACTATGACTGTGAGATTCTTTACCATCAGGGTAAAGCTAACGTTGTTGTCGACGCTTTGAGCAAGAAGGGTCAGGAGAAGTTAAATATGTTAATTGATCAGGATTTGTTGATAGCAGAGATGGCTAAGTTAGAGCTGGAAGTTAAGTATCCGAAGGAGTCGGATGAGAAGCTATTTCAAGTAACTACTGTTTCTAATCTAGTAGACAAGGTGAAAGAGGCACAACTTCATGATGAGGAGTGCGAGAAGATCCAAAAAAGAATAGCCAATGGCGAAGAAATCAAGTTCAAAATTGATATTGAAGGACTGCTACGATTTAAAGAGAGAAACTGGGTACCGCCAATACCAGACGTTAAAGAGGAGATTTTGGGCGAAGCTCACAGGTCGAGATATTTGATTCAACCTGGGAGTACGAAGATGTACCAAGATCTCAGACAGCATTTTTGGTGGCCGAATATGAAGAGAAACGTGGCTGAATGCGTTGCAAGATGTTTGACATGCCAGAAAGTCAAAGCAGAACACTAGAGACCAAGTGGATTATTACAACCGCTAGAGATTCCAGAATGGAATAGGAGCACATCACGATGGATTTCATGGTTGGTCTTCCAGCGACTCAGAAGGGTTTCGATGCAGTATGAGTTATAGTGGATCGACTGACGAAGTCAGCACATTTCCTATCGATCAAGATTAAATTCAACTTGGATCAGTTAGCAAAGCTATACATGAAGGAAATTATTTCTAGACACGGTGTTCCAGTGTCGATTTTGTCCGACAGAGATCCACGTTTCACTTCAAATTTTTGGAAGCGACTACAGGAGTGCTTGGGAACGCAATTACTAATGAGTATGGCGTACCATCCTCAAACTGATGGACAGAGCGAGAGAACGATTCAGACTCTAGAAGATATGCTAAGAGCTTGCGTTATGGATTTCAAAGGAAGTTGGGATTATCATTTATCGTTGGTGGAGTTCGCCCACAACAATAGTTACCACACGAGTATTGGCATGCCGCCTTACGAAGCGTTATACGACAGAAAGTGCAGAACTCCATTATGCTAGGATGAGGTCGGTGAACAATAACTATTGGGACCGAAATTGGTGCAACAAACGGCTGAGATCGTGAAGCTGATCAGAACAAGACTGGTTGCTGCTCAAGATAGATAGAAGAAATATGTCGATTAACATTGATAGAATCGAGAATTTGCAGCAGGAAGCTTCGTTTTCCTGAAGGTGTCTCCCTGGAAAGGGAAGATTAGATTTGGCAAAAAGGGGAAGCTGAGTCCCCGATTTATTGGACCTTTCGAGATACTACGAAGGGTTGGCAAAGTAGCTTACGAGGTTGCGTTACCTCTGGAACTAGATAATATCCATAATGTTTTTCATATTTTCGTGTTGCGACTGTACAAACACGATTACAAACACGTGATAGAATACGAGCCTTTACAATTCAATAAAGACCTAACATATGAAGAGGTTCCTGTTCAGATAGTTGATAGAAAAGAACAAATACTTAAAAACAAAGTGATACATTCTGTTAAGGTAATCTGGAGGAACTACAGTGCTGAAGAAGCTACGTGGGAACTCGAAGATGTAATGAAGAAAATTTATCCCCAATTATTTGCTTAATTATTTGTGTAATTCCTTATATATCGATTCTGGGGACAAAATCTTTTTTAGGGGGGAAGAATGTAACGGATGAGATTTTTTTTGTACTGATTCTGGGGACAGAATCCTTTTAAGGAGAGAAGATTGTAACGAATGAGAATTTTATATATGAATTTTAATATTTATTGAATTAAATAAATATTTTTAATTAATTTATTTATTGGATTAAATAAATAATTTATGTGATTGTTGTGGAGTAATTAAGTGTAAAATGTTAATTTAATTGATGTGTACTGATTTTATGGTATATTTATAATTTAATTGAGATAAATAAATTAGATGATTATTATGTGATAATTGTTACATGGGATTATGATTAGCAAGTAATTATAATTCTGTAACAATTTAGTATTATATGGTAATTTTAATTAATTAATTGATGTTAACTTTAATTTAATTAAATTAGAATGTTAGGATTTAATTAATTAAAGTGTAATATTAAAAGTATGTGTTAAAAAAATTTATTAAAATAAAATAAAAAGAGTTTTAAAGAGTTTTTACCAAACATGGCCTTAACTATTAAAAAGCTAGTTTTTAAATATAATGAGTTTTTGCCAAACAAAGCCTTATGACTTTTAAATTTCAAAAATATAAAACTGATAATTTATTAAGGAATTAATTGACAATTAATATATGATATAATTATATGTTGTCAGTTATATATGTATGTATATGTATATTTTATATTATACGTTAGTTAGACTTAGACTATCAGAGTTAGAACAAAACAGAGAAGAGAAAATAGCAGAGAGTTAGAGAGGACAAGAGAGAAGAAGAAAGAGAAGAAGAAGGCTTCAGAAATCAAAGCTAGGAGTCATCACCATCTCCATTTTCCTCTACTAAATCAAAAAGGGTATAATTTTTATTATGTTTGACGTTCTTCAAGTTTTGTTCTCTGTAAAGATGAGTTTTCATGAAAATTATATAAACATGAGTTAGATGTATAAATTGTGTTCATAACATGCTTATATATGAATTGTATGCATAATGTAGTTATTTAAATCATGTAAACATGATGAACATGAAGAAATCATGTTCATCAAAAGTTATAGTGAAGTAGTTTTAATAATTGGCTTTTTTCAAATCAAAAGTCATGTTTGATTATTAATTGTTGTGTAAATTGATTATTGATTATGTTAACATGTTTAGAAACGAATTCAATATGTTTAGAATCATGTGATTTGGTTTAGAAATAAACTTACAGTGTTCAGTTTTATCACGAACATTGAAAAATGGGTTTTCTCCAAAATTTACAAAATTTAGTGTTTTAAATTATGTGTTTTGATAATATATGTGTTAGAATATGATTAGAATCATAAACTAATATTTCTACAATAGTTAATGCGAGTTTTATGTGCTGAATTCGAAATTTGGTGCGGAGAAATATGCTAAATTGGCTTTTTTTCTGCAAAGTTCGCGAACTGTCAGACCTGTCTGCGCAGTGGCGCGGCCACGCCTCTCCTAAGGCATATTGGAGCTCGGCCGCGCTGGTCTTGCAGTTTGGGCAGAAAGCTATATTTTAAAATGTGAAATTTATAAGATTAATGATATAATAATTTATAAAGCATGCTAATAAAATTAAAATGCTAAATGGACAGTAATAAATTATATTGTTAGGATATAATATGTAATTATAATTTGATTAATTATAATCAAAGTAAATGTTTAATTTAAATTATAATTTATTTAATTATAATTTAATTAATATAAAATATAATTATCATTAAAGTGAATGTTTAATTTAAATTATAATTTATTTAATTATAATTAAATTAATATAAGTACATAATTATTATTTGATTAATTATGTGAAATTGTAATATGATCAGGAGATGTGATTATTAATTATTAACTTAATAATTAAATAGGAATGAGTTTACCCAAATGGGTTAACTAATTATGTGAATTAGTTATATGATAACTAATTTATATTATTATTGTTAATTATAAATATGTAGGGTTAATTAAGGAACGTGAGTATAATTTGTAGCTTGCGCTCGAGGCAAGTTGTTCTATCCTTTCTTGCTTTTAATTATGCCATTTATTGTATTCTATATAATTTATATGTTGAATAAATATCTTATCGAAGTTATTTATTGCATTAATGGAACCTTGACTTACATGTTCAAGCAAGGTCTATCTTGTCTTTTGAATGCTTTAAGTTTAATTCTAAAGCATAAGTTATTTCATAATTCTTTATCGTTGAATTATTCTAAGTTATTGTAAGTTAATTCAACTACTCCTTAGTTGATGGTAGTTGAACTCTAAATTTCCCTTGAAGCTTATCAAAAGCAAACTTTCTTTGGTGCGGACTTGTATCAAATACTGAGACGAACAACCCTATTTATTAGGGGATTACCATGTGAAAACATTAAGATATTTGTGCACAATACATGATACAAAGGGCTGATCCCCTTAAGTACGAGTTAAGAGTCTATATAAATCGGGGCTGATCTGTACCTCCCGGGTTGAAACCAGGGCTGAGCTGTACCTCCCGGGTTGAGACCGGGGCTGAGCTGTACCTCCTGGGTTGAGATCGGGGTTGAGCTGTACCTCCCAGGTTGAGACCGGGGCTGACCTGTACCTCCCAGGTTGAGACCGAGGCTGAGCTGTACTTCCCGGGTTGAGACCAGGGCTGACCTGTACCTCCTGGGTTAAGACCAAGGCTGAGCTGTACTTCCCGGGTTGAGACCGGGGCTGATCTGTACTTCCCGGGTTGAGACCGGGGCTGAGCTGTACTTCCCGGGTTGAGACCGGGTCTGAGCTGTACCCCTCAGGTTGAGACCGGGGCTGACCTGTACTTCCCGGGTTGAGATCAGAGTTAATTTGATTGCCCGATATTGAGATCGGGGTTGAACTGATGGCACGATATTGAGACCGGAGTTGATTTGATTGCCCGGTATTAAGACCGGGGTTGAACTGATGGCCCGATATTAAGATCGGGGTTGATTTGAGGGCCCGATATTGAGATCGAGGTTGAACTGAAGGCCCGGTATAGAGACCGGGGTTGATTTGAGGGCCTGGTATTGAGACTGGGGTTGAACTGATAAGACAGTCTTGCCCTCCTACAGTGTTAGTAACAGGGAAAGAAAATTTCGAGAGTCTATTGATGGCCCTCTTTATCATGTTCATGCAATGCAATGAAATGGGCAGGATAAAGATTAGTAGACACTAGAAATGCTCAGGCAAAAGGGAGGCAATGCATGACCTGATATGCGATGAATGTTAGATACCTTCGAGGGGGTAGAGTTATCACTGATTTGATTATGTTATTTTCTGTTGAGGATAACGTCACCTGTGATAACCCTCGTGGTTGTCCTGTCCGAAGAGTACTGGGAGGATGATGAGAATGAAATATGTTATATTTTATTCCCTTAATACTTACTGTTTTATATTTCTTTTGTACCTAAATACATTTATTGTTCTTATATTTTTATTTTAGGTACGATGGAAGGGCTATGTGACTTTGGAAGTAATTTGGAGTCAAATTAAGCATTCTTGGACCAAGGAGATGAAAGAGATGTGAACATAGTAAGAAAACAAGAATTTCCAACAAGCAACCCGCTGGGGCAGGGCCCAAAAGATCAATTAACCCGCTGGAGAAAGAAGGCAAGCTGCTGGATAGTGAGGTCCCCTGCTGGGGAGGGGCTGTGATGAAGGGAATCCCTGCTGGGGCATGGAGGCGCTAGCGGCCAGGCTATTCTCCTTTGCCGAGTTGGAATCGTGCGGAAAGAAGGGAAGCTTAGGGCTGATGTCTTAGGTTATAAAAAGGGACCTAAGAAAACATTTTGAAGAGATTATTCATTCAATAATATACTTTTCTCTCTATAATTCTTTGGTGATTCTATGGCCATGTGCGGCTAAACTCTTGTTCTTGGATTAAGAAGACGGAAGCCTTAGATTATTACACTGTGAGATCTAATTGATTTTATTTGTTCAACTAATATTGTGAGTATTAATTATTCTTTTGCGATTGAATTATATGATTGATTTGATTAATTGATAGGATGCATACTAGTTTATTGTTCATTGAAATCTACTGCTAAATTAGACATCAAATCCGTAATCGTTTGATCACTCTAATTTATGAAGTAACTAAGATTAATAATTGACTGCAGATCACGAGATTATTATATCTTAGGAGGAATATTCAACTAAATTAAATACAACCGCTTGTGCTTGTGTTGTTTAGCTTCATCAGTTTTTTTGATTCTTAAAGCGTATACTAGATTAAACTTTTAGCGCTTGTCTGAAGTTATTTAGTAGATAGGGTTTTATAGATCGCTTGTTTCTATCTAACTAAAATTAAGGAAAGACATGGTGATTTTGAATGGTGAATTGATTCTAACGATGAATATTCAAGGTATTAATTGTGTATGCTTGAGTTAATGATTAGTGTATGTTTCTAAGGTAGGAGTTGACTTAACCCAAGGTTTGTTCTCCTAATTTAGTTCGTTACAGTATTTTACTCATTAGCTTATTTTAATTAACAACATTCAAAACCCATCTTTTGGAATACAAAGTAGAAGAATAGATTAATCAGTCTCTGTGGGATCGACTCTTACTTACACTACTACATAGTTATTTTTCGCAGTAAGGTTTTATTTTTGTTTGTCTGCGACAACACACCAGAGGATAACCGCCGACAGGTTATTAGAGTTAGACTGCTGTCTTGTTCTACTGAGGATGTCACTAATAGGCTACCGTGAACTGTTTTAGTCACTATCTGCTGGGGATGACGTTACCCATGATAGCCTAGGTGAATTCTTGGTTTGAGACCAAGGGTTTTCCCTCATTCGTCAATACTCTTCGTGGGGCATATTTCCTTTCGATTGATGCCGTTGTATATTTCTGAAGGCCTTCCACTGGGGATATATCTTTGTTGTAGATTTACCTCAGTGGGAGTTTCTGGTGCTTATCTTGACGATAATTTACACCTATAGTTTGAAACAGGGGGTTTGAATCACCAATCCTTCTCGGTGCTCCCTTTTGAGGATGTGTATAACAGATTCCATCATTGAGGATGGATTAATATGTTGCTTCCATCACCGGATCCCTTCTGATGTTTCGTTGGGGTTGAGCCAACGGTTGAACTATCATCGGTCTGTACCTGACGCTTCGTTGGGGTTGTACCAACGGTTAAACTGTCTAGGTCTGTACCCAATGCTTCGCTGGAGTTGTGTCAACGACTGAACTGTCTTGGTCTGTACCCGACGTTTTGCTAGGGTTATGCCAATGGCTGAACTGTCTCGGTCTGTACCCAACGCTTCGTTGGGGTTGTGCCAACGGCTGAACTGTCATCGGTCAGTACCCGACGTTTTGCTGGAGTTGAGCCAACGGCTGAAATGTCTCGGTCTATACCTGACGCTTCGAAAATGGTGGCTTTCGACAGTTTTGTTCAGTTTTTTGGCAGTTTTTCAGCAGTGGCCCCCAGACATTTCTCTGGGATGAATATCAAGGGTCTCCAGGGAGTTCCCCTTTCTGTCAGGATTACGTTGCTTAAACGCATGATTTCAGGATAAACCGCTCAATCGCGTAGCAATTTTTCTTCAGATTTGACTTGGTAGCTCATTTAAACTCCATAGGGAGCCCAAAGGAGTGGGACCCACCCTAGGGACCAGCAGGTAGAGGTGCGACTGCCGCGGGTGGGCCCGCTTCCATCTGTGGCTTTATATTGGGTCGCGAGATTTCATATTTTCAAGTTTTCATTTCAAGTTTGAAACAGAATCCGATTTTCTTTTTCAGATCTACGGAGCTCGGGCCTCCTTTTTCTGATTCCGTTAGTTTCTACACGTTCAGCGCATCGCAGGTAACGTTCTACGTCCTTTTTTTGCAAGTTTTGACAGTTAAAAGCATGTGAACCACGTAGGAAGCTTTTAGACGCAATGTATGAAAAATGTATACATATATGACCTGCTAATTTTTTTTTGACTTCATATGTATGCATATGTTACTGTAATGCACGTTTTGATGTAAGAAAATTCAGATTCTGAGACAGTCATATTTTGCTCTTTTTGAGCAGTTTACTCATCCTTTTTGAGGCCTAGTGAGCCTGGATTTTCAAATAAAAATGTCCATGGTAAATTGGATACTGTGCGAAGTTTATTTTTGATTTTATTTTATAAATATGAACTGTTCTTGTTTTTGGTAAGGTGTGCTACTGAATGGCCACCTAGACATGCTCATGTGCATGCGGACAGTCCATTTTACAAACAAGACTCTGGCGAAATTTTTTCAAAAGCCCGAGCATTAAAAACATACAATTTTGACTCTACTGGGGATTTTTAATGACCCATGTATGTTTTTGGGATTTATCTTTTGAAAAACATGCAGTTTTGACTTTACTGGGTATTTTTGACTGACCCATGCATGTTTTGAGACTTAAAAATGCATAGAGTACTAATTTAAAATGATAAGCCACAAGTTTTAGGCTTACCACACCCTTTTTGAGGTGATTTTGAGACTTCGCCCAGGTGATGGACAGAGATAGACCAGGCATTGCCAGCAGAGTCATTTCAGGCATTAGACGTAGGAGGGCTTCTGATGTTCCTCAGCCACGTTCAGCTCGACTGCCTCGCAGATTGGCAGTGTCGGTGATTCATCCAGCACAGGACGAGCAGTCGATCGATATTGATGATGGGCAGGCTCATTTTGTTGCTCATGCCCCAGCTCAAGCTCCACGTGCGGAGGTTCTGGGGATTGTTGTGCTGACCCAGGAGCTGTTGGGTAACTTGAGTCACCATCCATTGAGATTCCTTCACGCCAATGAGGTAACTTGAAGTTTTCTTCTTTCTGGATTCTCTTTCTTTCTTTTTGCCATTCTCGGGGCATAAATTTTTTTTGACATGGTTGGCTTTTGATGCAGGTTCCCGGCTTTACGCAGCCTCGAGGGAACCGGTGCATTCCCTGTATCACACTTTGCATTAGGAGTACAGGGATATCGTTAATGGCTGGGGGTTTCAGGCGTTCTTTTCTATTCTCCCCCGCCGCTGCCCCTAGGGGTATATGAGGACTTTGTCTGAGCGCTGGTTCCACCAGACTCAGTCCCTTCATCTGTTGGACTGTGAAGTGATGATGACCCCTATGGATTGAGGTTCATCACCGGTATTGAGTTTGAGGGTGAGCCAGTGCCTGTTGTGGCTGACATCACGCCTACTGCCGTTTGGTCCCTGCTGGGAGTTCCTGCGACGGCAATCAAGGGTCGGACGGTCCGATCTGGTCCCTTGAGTATAGATGCCCAGAGTGGGGCTTTACTTGAGCCTCTGCCTGATGATCAGAGGGTTAGAGATCGCATCTTGAGGCGATTGTTCCTAGTGATTATCAGGGGTTATTTTGTAGCGGACAACTCCTCGATTGTGTCCTTCGCTCTGGTCAGTGCTACCCGATATGTAGAGCACCTCAGTGACTTTGATTGGGGTTCCTACACCTTTGCCTATTTTCTCCGGGGCATGCGCATGCTTTCAGAGGGTTTGACGGAGGCTTGGTTAGGATTCTACCCGTTTCTGCTGCTAAGTACATCTTTCTTGTACCTTTTTAATTTTTGCATTTACATTTGTTAGTCTTGGTCACTGAGGACTTTTGATATTTACATGGCCAGTTCTGGGCATTTAAGAGGCTTTTTTACCTACGGCCTGCCACTGCTTTGGGTCTGGATACCTATCCTCGAGGACGGTGTTGGAATCACTCCACTCTGATGGAGGTCACTGTTGCTGAGGGATTTACCCATGTTCGCCTACAGTTGGAGCTTTTAAAGGCTGGATCGATCTCCTGGATGCCTTATACCTTCGAGTTTTTGACCGTTAGATTTGAGGGAGGCTTCCCCACTGGTCGGGAGTTTGCATTATCGACCCGCAGAGTCCCATTTTTAACAGAGGGAGGTTGGGAGCTCTATTTAGGAGAGCGTGATATCAGGAGCATTACAGGGCAGATCCGCATTCTCATTGTTCCTCCTACTTGGCATCATTGGCCATTACTCTTTCCATTGACAGATATCCCTATGGAGGGCATAAATGGCTTTACCCTATCAAAGAGCCCTTATAGCCAGGAGGCATTTAGTAGCTGGTGGAGTCCTCGCACTATTGGAGCTCAGACTCGGGCTACCCAGATTATAGCAGATATGGTGCCTGGTTCTGTGATGACGACAGAATGGATAGCTTACCACAGGGAGCCCACTCATTTAGACCAGATAGTAGAGCTGACCAGGGAGTTGGAGAGAGCTTGCTTTTTTATCAAGCATCTTGGTCGAGATCCATCAGAGGCATCTTCTTTTGACCCTTCCAGCTTAGGAGCAGACCCCTCTTCAGGTCCATTTTCCAGTAGTTTTACAGGGGCAGATCCTCCCTTGTACAACCCAGACATGCCTGATGATAGCGATTTTGTGTCCACTGAGGACATGGAGCAGGTTAACCACCTGAGTGTAGATATTTTGGATCTTTTTGGATAGCTATTGTAGCTATATCTTTTGGTTAGCTACTGTCTTGGCTTTTGGGCAGCTGTGCCCCATTTTGATAGACCACTGTTAGTAGCTGGGTGGTGGTGTCCCATTTTCCTGTACTCTTCATTTTGCTTTGTATTATCAGACAGGGATGATGCTTGTAGTAGATAGTTTATTGTAGATCTGCATGATATTTCCTATCTATCGCATCATATTTATCATTGTCACTATGCATGTATTATGTCATGTGTATGCATTTAGACAAATTAGTTCAGATTTGACCCCTGGATGGTCTTGTGATACGGTGATACAGATGGCATCGTCTACCATTAGCCGTATCGAGCATTTACTGTAATACCTGAGAATTTCCATATATTATTAAATAAATATATTAATGGAAATGAGAATTTATTTGAATATAAATGATTTTGTGTTATGAGATGAATTAATTCAATTATATATAATTGAATAATTATAATAATTGAGAAATTGGTGGAGTTTGTGATAAACTCGTTGATTGCCTTGTGTGGCACAGTGACGTAATATAAGAATGATTATATTAATTTAAGCGAATTGTTAATCGAAGAATATTAATTAACTGTTATAAAATACTAATGAGGATTGATTAATAATATGTGATTATTATTATTGCAAGAAACATAATAATAATGAGCAACGTGTTTATAAATATAATAAGATTTATATCAAAGTGATAGTTAATCATATAAAGGTTAATTAAATTGTTATGGAGGTTAACAATTATATTGATTGATGTAGGATATGTGTATATTATTAATTAATATTCAATTTATAAGATGAGAAATTATATGTGCAAGCATGCGAATTAAATGTATAGTAACTATATGTTATGATATGTGTAGGTGACAAATGATGTGTGGATATACATTAAAATAATGTATCATGGATCTATTATAAATAATTGTTGAGTAATACAATTTAATAATATATGATATAATGTAATGTGGTAGTATCCGATTGTATTATATCGGTAAGATAAAATGTACATAGATTATATGTATTCAAATTGCATTTATTACATTATGGGGAGAACATTGTAATTATAACCTAAGAGTACATATAATATATAACATAAGTGTAGCATATAGTCCATTTGTAAGAATGCTGAGATTTGCTTGGCTTGTCCCAATATAATAGTCACTCTCCTTTCCCTCATTCACGTGCACAGCCATTATGGCCTAAGCCTATTGCTTCTCCTTAAACTCAGTAAATTTCCATAGCCT
Organism: Panax stipuleanatus; assembly: GCA_020205555.1. Classification (NCBI taxonomy): domain Eukaryota; kingdom Viridiplantae; phylum Streptophyta; class Magnoliopsida; order Apiales; family Araliaceae; genus Panax; species Panax stipuleanatus. The sequence continues at coordinate 42,655,971 of CM035115.1, read as the reverse complement.
TGTAGCAATGATGAGCAAGGGAGTGGTTTTAATGATGGATTCTAACAACTAAATACCTACCATTCTATAACCTTCATGCAATTTGACAATCCGTTAGTTTGATTTGGGAGTTAGAAGCTTGGACTGTGTATTCATTCTTCTATATAAAGGAACTCCCTGCACCTTCATTTCATTGCTGAAATATTTCTAAGAGAAGAGAGTATACTGTGATTGTCTATTTAGTTCAGAAGGAATTTCTATAGTAGCATCAGCAAGCTTACTCCATAACAGAGGTATAAATCCTCTTCGTGTCTTCATTTTCATTTTCTGTCAAAAGAACTCCATTGTTGTTCTCTGAGTTTTGTTGAAATTCTTGATTATGCCAAATTGGTTCATGATTGGTTTGTAGAACCCTTATATTGTTGTTATATGAACATACACACATGATGGAACCACTGAATAGTCTTTCATTTCCATTGTTCCTCTTCAATTTCTGTAAATACATGAAATTCGTAAATTAGTTAGAGTTCATGAAATTGGGAATTGATAATTGCTATTGACTGTTATATAAGCATATATGTATGTGTTAGTAAGTTAAACAAGTCTAATATCTGGGTATGTTGAAATCGATGAAATGGGAGGTTTTGGGTCGGTTTTCGCTGCAGTCTGAACCGCAGAAAACTGCCTCGACGCCGCAGCGCCGCAGCCGGCGCCCTAGCGCCACACGCGCCGCAGCCCGCGTCGCAGCGCCGCACGCAGCGCCACTCGCGCCGCACGCAGCGCCACTCGCGCCGCACGCAGCGCCACTCGCGCCGCAGCGCCAGTATTAAGCTACTGTTGCCGCGCCGCAGCGCCAGCCTCCGTGTTCAGTTTTCTGCATTCTGCAACAAAACTGTTATGTACCAATTGTTTGATTTTTGTTTAAACAAGCATGGGAGCATGATTAATACATATATATAAACCTAATGAGGCAATGTAAGAATGTTTTAGTATATTAGCATGCATGGTTAACCAAACGACACATAGTTTGGAAACGAATTTAAAGTTTCATAAACGACGTTAACATATATGAAGCATGTATACATTCTGACTTTTCGAGCATGTTTATAGGGCCTTGAAATACATGAAAAGCATGTTAACTTACATATGTAGGTTTCATAAGGAAGCATGAGCATGATAGACCTTATTAATGAACTATACTAACAAAGTATAAGCTTTGAACGTGAACGTTGGTATGTTAT